>PISX010012475.1:0-54580 GCA_004024625.1 Mellivora capensis | reverse complement strand
AATGTGTTGGCAGATCTCAAACAGCTTAGGTACGTAGATACAAAAATTATTTTTGAGAGTTTTTTTGTCCACAATACTCGACCGAGCCCTTTACATCCATTACCTCATTCAAGCCTCCCACCGCACGAGGCGTAGCAGTAGTCCCCACTCTCCAGATGAGAACACAGAAGCCTACAGACCGTAGGACACATACCCGCGGATTCACAGCTAGTACGTGGTGCCAACATCTACTCTCAGCCACATGTCCTGTCCACTCTGGGATCACAGTGAACATACCTAATGAATGCAGTCTGGCTGAGGCAAGCTGAATGGAGAGGCGAGATGAGGCTGCTAACCCAGGTTCAGAAGAAGCTGCCAAAACAACCAATCAAGAAGTGCATCTCAGGCAGAAGGCCCAGCAAGGACAAGGTACAGAAACACCAAGTACATGACAGACCCTGGCCCCCAGTCCTGAGTCCCCATCTAGCCTGATACTCCTCCATTCTGAACCACTCTGTTCAGGGAGGCAGGGGTCTTTGTACTAGAATCTGGATCTGGTCTGCACACCGGCTCCCTTTCGCAACATGGAGCAAAACTGGCTCCCAGAACCCCACGCCCCTTCTTTATGCGGCGGAGGCAGAGGTGAGCCTACCTCGTTACGAGGCCTAATTGATGCTGAGGAGGCTTCTAGAATGCTTGGTGAATGGTGCCCCGTAAATCTCAGACACTGAAGAATTCTTCCACATTCATCACCGTGTTTAATGTCCTGATTGATCTCCAGGGTAGTCAATTTCATTTGCTTGTTCAGGATGAATAGGCAGTCTGCTCCCCTATGCTGTAGCCTAGGGCTCTGCATAAAATTATGCTAGCACCTTCTCTTTGGTAGCTTGCAATAAATGTAGCAGCAAATGTTCCATCATTTTATTTGGATAATTGAATTAACTATTCACCAGGACCCGATACCAAACTTTTCAGTGCTGGAGTGAGAAAAAAAAAAACCTTCGCTCAGTTTGTGTCAGAAAAACAAAGGTTTTTAGCTTGTACTGGAGAAGGGAGAAGAAGGCAGGTAAGGTGCCTCCTGTCTGGAGAACAGTGCTCTCTTGCCCAACTCAGGCTGACTCCAAGGCATTATTTACGGAGGAACCAGTGGGGATTTGCCAGCAGGGAGAGCTCAGAGGAGCAAATGGTGCCTTGGCTGGCCACTGGGCTGGGGCCAGGGTCCTCATCCTCCCAGCACCCATACACCACACTGCCATCCTCCCCACACCTCCCACTCTGCTGCAGCCAATGAAATAACTAAGCATCTCCTGCACAGCCTTCCCCAGAAGGGCTGAACACGGCAGGCAGTGCAACACCCCGGGCTTCTATTATTAATAAGGATGGTTTCTGTGTCTCCCTTGAAACATTCTCAAAGGGCTTTCCCTTCCATTATGTCATTAGCTATCCCAGCAACCCTCATGGGGGCAGGGGGCCCTGGAGTTATTATTCTTGCTGTTTGGGGGGTGGGCCCAAGGATTCACTTGGAGCCACATAAATGGAAACGGGGCTGGGCTGACGATCCAGGTGCCTGGGCTTTGACACACTAGGTGCCTAACAGCGCCTGAGGTGAAGGATGGCAGAGTGATCCTGACTTCTCTCCAGCCCTGAGAAGTCCATTCGAAAGCTGGGGTTAGCCGTGCCAGTCCCTGGAGGAGTTGGGTGTCCTTGCTAGGCAACTCTACACAAGTACCCTGCTGACTAGTTAGTAAGATACTCTACTTTTAAGAAGGCTTCCTTGGACCTTATCTTGTTTGAGGCCCCCATAGCTCAGAGAGGAGGGGTCTCACTCCTAATGTTTCTCTTCAGAGATGAGGAAGTTGCCCCAGAGAGGAGCATGGAGGCAGCCCCAGGACAAGAGCTTCGGTCAAGAGCAGTCCTAGAGTGAGAACGGAGGGCCTGAGCTGTGGTTGTGGATGGAATGAAGGCCCACCATGCTAAAGAGAATTCCAGGCCACTAGCCTCTGATCATGCAGGATCTGTGAAAAATCTCACAGTCATGGACTTGATCTGAAAAGCCAAGGTTTGGGTTTCAGGCCTTGGCTGGGGCTGGTTGGACGGGAGCCAGTATGTCATTCAGGGAGGGCCTTACGGGTCCCCAGTCCTGGGGAGACTGAACCAGGTCTGCAGGGCTCCAGCCCACCTCTGCTCTGAGGTGACCAATAGCACTCCTAGCTCTGAACCTTGTCCTTGCTGTCAGATTTGGCAGTCCGGGTGGCACCCTGGCCATGGGGTTGGCTCCTCTTCAGCTCCAGGGACAAGGCTGAGTGGGAAGTCTGGCTCTGCAAGAGCTCTGCAGACACAGTAGGCTGGTCCCTCTAGACCGAGGGGGCCGTGTGGGCTGCTGGATGGATGGCCTGGGGGCCAGAGTCCTGATTTGTATCTCTGGCTCCCTTGATGGCACCTGGTTTAATTCCAGGAAGCTCATCTCAGCATAGCCAGCATGGCATGTCACCCAGATAGACCTGGGTTTGAATCCTGCCACTCATTTACCACTTAGCTCTATGTCCTTGGCAAATCATTTCATCATTCTGTGCCTGTTTTCTCTGACAAGCAGGGAAAATAGCACCACTTTGCAGACTGTGATAAAGAGGGAAGACTGCAAAGAGCACCTGTGACACCAGGAAGTGGATACACGGGAGTCATTATTATCACCGCCCCCCCCTCGTTGGCTTACAGGATACAGGGGCTGTTACCCAAGCTCTCCTACCTTGTGGGAGAGCACCAGAGTGAGTGGGGTCCATGAGCAGGCAGACGAACAAGAAGGAGCCATTTCCCAAAGCTGCAAACCTCCCAGGGAGTGCTCAGACTCCATCTCCACAGACTCCCAGCTGCCCACCAGCCATAACTCTAGGCTATGGCCCCTTGGAGCAGTGAGAGCCAAAGCTCTCCACCTCCTGCATTCCAGGCCTTGAGGCTCCACTCCATGCCTGTCCCCAGGCAGGTGAGGGGCTTGCTCTAACTGGGTGCAGCCTCCCACACTGTAACTGTGGACTCGACCCTCCGAGAGCTGGGGACCACCTCTTGGTCTCTGTCTGTTTTAATTGGCTCTTGGGGCAAGTCTACACTGGTCCTGCCTGTTTGGGCACAAAGCGAACATCAAGTACTCAGGCAGAATTTCACATCACAGTGGTTTGTAAATTCCCTCAGAAATCAGCTTTCAAAAGTAGAGCTCTTCTGTAAACCCCATTTCTAGGTAGGAAACTGAAGCAGAGAGCAGGTGCCACTCACCTAGCCTCTTACCCCATTTCCCTTCTTCCTGTCCTGTGGTTTTCTCTGGAGAAGTCCAGAGCAGAGGTGAGTGCCGGCTGGTGGCTAGGTCTCAGCGCTGGTGCAGGGCAGGCTCCCGAGCCCATTGGAGTAGCCAGCGTGAGCATCAGAGCAAGACTCATGGGAGCTCAGCAAGTTAGGCCTGGCTGAAGGCAGCAGCTGTTTCTGGTCCAGCAGACACAGACCACTAATTACAGGCCCCTGTGGCTTCAGCTCTAGAGATTAGCAAGCCTAGAGATTAGCAAGCCTGTAATGCCCTCCACACCCATCAGGTGGTCACCTTGCTTCCAAAAGCTTGGTACACTACCAGGTGAGTGTGGGCTCCAGTTCCGGTGCTTCTCCTCTTAGGGTTTGACCTCAGGGAAATCTCTTAAACCTCTCTTAGCCCCAGGTTCTTCCATTTGTAAAATGGGGCTAGAAATACCTGCTCACAGGATTGCTGGCGGGACTCAAGGAGCCCGAGAAGAGGTCTTAGTGCAGCGCTCAGTACTGGCAGCTGTAATGACGCCGATGGTGACTCGGAATGCCTCCAGTTTCTCCCCTAAAGCCTCGGGGGGAAACTGCTCCTCTCCCTGTGAATCAAGGTGCGGCTCTTTGCCTGCTCGTGGAAATATCTTCCATTTAGCTATCTTTCCCGAGTGACTCTGGAGCCCTGCTTTTGAGGACCAAGGGAAGGCAGGCAGGAAAGCAGATGCTGACCAAGCCATGGGATCACTGCACTGTCTCAATGAGCAAGGGGCCACAGAAGCCCCGAGGACACCCTGACCTATAGTGAGAGACTAATGAGACACAAGCACCTGAAGATGGAGGGGACAAAGAACAGGTTGGGAGGGTAGCCAGAGAGACAAATAAACTAAGGGGCTGTGACCATTCTGAGTTCAGCTGGGACAGTGGGAGCCCTTGAAATTAAAATGAAGTCTTCCCTTTGATGTAAATATAAAAAAAACCAGGGATTATAAACACAGAACCCCTTGGAGACTCTCTGGCAAGGGAGACACTGATTAGGTTCAGCTTGGGAGGAACTACTCATGGGACGTGGAGTCAGAGGCTATACCTGGGCCTCAGCAAGGCTGTGATGAGGTCTAAAACAGGTGCTCTGAAGATCAGAATGGCCAGGATTCATGACTGCTTATGAGGGATGAGGAGGGAGTCAAGGACACCAACGCCATGCATCTTAATGGCTGGGTGGATGATGGTGCCCCAACTGGGAACCTGGAAGGCAGAGCAGGCTTTGGGCAAGATATTGCACTCAGCCTTGGACCTGTGGAATTTGAAGACTCCAAGAAATGGAGTCTTGGCTCAGGGAGCTGAGTGTGGGAGTTTCAGCAAGGAAGGCAGAATTCCAAGCTCTGTTTCCTCAGGAAGATGAAGGGGTGGGGGAGATGGAACCGGGGCGGGGTGGGGGGGGAGATAAAGGGCATGAAGAGTGGGGGGAGAGATCAGTGCAGTCACCTGGCCAGGCAGTGCGAGAGCTTCCCGCCTGGGGTCCACGGCTCCTTCTCTGGAGAAACCTGGGAGCAGTGGGAGGGGGCTGGGGCCTACCTGGGTGGCTCTTCATCAGGCCAGGCCAACCCAAACCCAGAAGAGTCACGCTGGCTTCTTACCTGGGCCAGCAGTTGCAAAGGAAAACCTTAGTCAACCAGAAGTCTCAGTGCAGTTGGTTTTTATTATTAAAGCCAAGATTGGAAAACGGCTGTCCCCCCACCCGCTGTAACCCTCCCACCCACCTCCAGGTTCATTCCCTTATGTCCTATGAAGGTGAAAACTAGATTTGTCTGGAAAAGACTCCGAAATGCTCATGCCAAATGAAAGAATGAGGACGGACGAAATAGGCTCAGATGGTGGTCTTTGTGATTGTGTCCGCTCCACCCAGGATTCCGGGAAAAGACGGCTTGGGGGTGGGGCTAAATAGCCCCTGCTCACAGTGCTGTTCCCAGGGGTCCAGGGTGGGCGCCAGGAACGAAGGCAACGGAAGAGGCTGGGCTGGTCCCTGCGCTCTACCCTGCTGAAGCTGGGCCACAGGCTGGTTTTTGTAAAAATGGTTTAAAAAGACCCCAGCCAGGAGCACCACCCTCCCCTGAGCAGGGCCGGAGGAGATGCCAGCTCTGGGCTCTGAGGTCTGAGGCATGTGGCCCCCTGGCCTGGTGACACCTCCCCGGAGGCAGGCAGCACCCTGAGGGAGGCCCAGCATGTGGCCCCTGGCGGCCTCCGGGGCCCTAGGAGAGCATTCTGATCACTCTCTGCCCTCCTCCCACCCTGCCCACCTGGAGGCTCTAGGCTTCAGGGACCCTGTGCAACTTTGGCTCTTTGGATTCCAAAGATCTGAACTTCTCCTCCAGCATGGGTGCAGCAGGCTGGAAGTGGATGACAGGCTTGATCTGAAAGACTGTGAAGCCCTCCTGATTCTTCTGGTTGAAAAGACTTACCCTGTGCTCCAGCTCAGGGCTGGTCTGGGCCGAGCCTACAGGGCTGGGCCAGGTGAGAGGGGTTGGGTCCAAGGCCCTCTGGGATGGGCAGGGGTCCTCAGACAGGGAGGACAGCAGGTCCTGGACCGTGGCCTCTGCCATCTGCTGCTGGGGTGGTGGCGGCAGTGGCCGAGGAGAGGGGCTGGGCTCTGAGGAGGGCTCCTCTCGGGCGGTACTGCAGTCTGTGGAGGAGCCCAGCGTCTGGCTGCTGTCGCTGTGGGCCCGGGTGACGGAGCTGCGAGCGGAGCGGGAGGCGCTCTCGGACGTGGCACTGGCACAGGTGCCATTGCTGCTGAGCTTCAGGGGCACGTCGACGGAGAAGAGGTCGGAGGAGATATTGGGCTGGTGGATGTCTATGGCAGCTGTGGTGACGACGCACACGGCTGGCTCCGGGACACCACTGTCTGCAACAAAGGAGGGGATGCTGGTCACACCTGGGCCTCCGCTACACCTCTGTAGGCTGTACCCTGCTGGGGACAGCTCTGACCCAAATGGCAGGCAGGGAGTGTGTGTAAGCTCTACGGTGGGGCGGGGGGGGTTTGTGGGGATAGGGAGGTCTGGCTCTGCCATCCCATCTGCCCGTGTCTGCTGCCCCGCCCCAGGGAGGGTTATGCCCTGCCCTCCTCTTGCCATGCTCTCCAGACATGTGACACGCGCTGGCCAATCATCCATGCGGACTGATCAGCAGCGGCAATCAAAACAGCCGTGCTCTGCCTGCAGTGAGCAGTGTTTTAGAACAGAGGGTAGCTGTTCCACCCCCAGGCGATGGAGGAAAGATGACAACCCGGGAGCAGCGCCCCTGGCTCATCCACCACGGACCTCTGTTGATTTAAACCACGTAGATGTTGGGATTACCTGCCACTGCAGCATAGCCTAGCTTATCCTAACTCAGAAAGCCTGAGGCACCAGGATTAGAATCTGGGCTTCATGGTGGAGTCACAGTTTTAAATGGGGCCAACACGAGAGTGACATGATCAGAGCTGTGGCTTCAGCAGGTTGCATCACCCCGGTAGGATGCCTTGCAGGGTGAAGACAGACGACACTCCAGAAGGTTTTTAAGGAAGTACCAAGGGGCTGCATGACAGTGGGTGTAGTGGGGGCAAGGTCTCTCCCCAAAGTGGTGAGGAGAGTGCACTGGGGGTCTGAGCTAGGGATGGTGGTCTCTGATATCAGCAGATTGGATGCAGCTTTGAAAGAGAAAGAGAGAAGAGCTCTTTCGGGATGACACTGTAGGAAAGAAAACAATCCACTGTATTATACATCACACAATGTAACATTCTAGCCTCATAAGGGAGTATACGAGGGTTCATGGACTGTCAAAGACAAATTATAAGAGTCAAGACATTGGCTAAGGAGAATGGGGTATTCTTGTAAAACTCAACCTTGCCCACAAATGAAAACCACTGAGATTTCTTTCTAGAGCATGAATGAAACAAATCGAGCAAGGACATGCCCCATAACTGTTGCTTCTCAAGCCCAACTCTGCTGTTAACCTCACCCCATCGTCCTCATGCCATGAGGGGCGTGGGCTGTGAGGCACTGAGGTCTCTTAGATTTCTAGATTCCAGACCCCTTTCCACATGAGGGTCCCACATGCTGTCCTCATTAGTGATCACAGAGCACTCCAACCTCCACATCCATAGCCCCAGCGCTGGACTGTGCTGGGAGCCAAAGCTACAGGAGTTTGAACCTTGAATTCTGTCTGCAGTTATGGGCCCACAGGCACCACGGGATGGGCACACCAGGCCAAGCTATCCCCATTCTCAATGTTAGGGGTTGCATGGGGCCACAGGGGTTGTGGTGTGTGTAGAGTGGCCCCAGACACAGACTCACCACTGCTGGGCCCGTTGTAGTATTGGCTGACGTAGCTGTTCATGTCATCTCTCACTGCGGCACCTTCACAGAGAACAGAGAAAGGGCAGCGTGGCGGCAGGCCGAGAGTCTGAGAGCAGGCTGTGGCCGGTTTGTGCCCCTCCCTCCTGCTCCCACCCCTACCCATCACCACGAAAGGAGGCCCTGGTCTTCCTGGAGCTCTCTGCAGCTTCCCAAGCCTCAGTGGGGGATCTGCCCCAGGGCTGGGCTGCATTGGGCATCAGCGACCCAGGTCCTCATGAAGCATTTGGCTTGACACAGGACATAGGCAGGGCCTTTTCCTTCTCTGTCCTCAGTTTCCCCATCTCTGAGATGAGGGATAAGGAAATAGTTCCTCAGGGTTTTTCCTGCCTGGATGGCCCAAGTCTCTGAGTCTACCTGGGGCTCTCAGGGTGTCTGGAAACCTGTCCTTGGTACAAAAGTCTCAAATCCTTGTTAGTGGCCCCACACAGCCAGCTGCAGAGGCTGATTCTTCATGATAGCCCGCTGGCTCATCCGTCAGAGGACACTGTCTACCACACAGTATGGAGATGGACTGGGGGCTGCGCTTCCCTCCCCCTCCCCCGACCTACACAGTTCCTAGCAAGCAGTGAGCGCTCAGTAATTCGTTATTGCATGAATAATGCATGACAAGGTGTAAAGCCGTCCAAGGAGAGAACACGGGAACAAGAGTCTCAAGGAAATGTTGGTTCATCGACTTGATAGGAGTAAAGAAGGAATGGGAGAAAGAAGTGATAAATTCCAAGTGGCCTGAGAATGGGAGGAAAAGCAAATGACCAGAGACCCCAAAAACCATCCCAAGGAGCTTGGCCTTTTTCCAAGGGCAGTGAACAATGACAGGAAAGTCTAAACGTGGTCAGGTGTGACTCACTCCCAAGGTTGTGGGGAGAGTAGTTCAGAAGGTTGCCAGACTTTATGCAGGAAGACCAGAAATGATGCCCAGATGAGGCTGACAGGTTTTGAGGTGGGGACGGGTGGTGATGCCTGATGAGACAGAAGGGAGGGATCAGGGTCAAGTGATAATTAGGAGGAACCTGGCAGGGTTTGGAGAGTGACAAGATAAGGACCCTTGAACTCCACTGATTCAACTTGTCAGACTGAGCTCAGGGGTTGCTCTTTAGCAATTGGTCTTCCCTGAGTCCTAGCGTCCTGAAAGGGTACTAGAATCAGACCTGATTTCAAACCTCAGCCCCACCACATTTTAGCTAACTGGTCTTCTCTAAGCCTCTGTTCGCTTACCCGTTAAGGAGGATAAAGAGGCTAACAAATGTCAGACTTCCCGAGTGGGGTCAGGCCCACAGAAGGCCCTCAACACACGGGAGTCTAGTCCTTCCTCTCCTCCAGAAGTCTGAGGGAGCCCACACCCCTGGGCGCTTCTCCCAGGGTTGGTGGTCTGCCAATGAATGGGCCAGATGCTTTCTGTGGCCGCCTTCCCCGGGCACACCTGACATCCCTGCAGAGGCCAATCAGCACAGGCGCTGGGAGGCTGCGTAGTGACAAATATAGACCTGGCTCTTAAAAGCTTTTTTTGCCCTCTTTTGATCTTTAAATGCCTGCAGTAAGAGGTGTGTTTTGCCTTAATGCCTGAGTTGAGGGTGGGGCCTGAGGCTGGCCCTAGGCCTGGGTCCAGGATCAGCCAGCAATGCTCCCTCCAAATCACGCAGCCATACAGTTCTCCGTGGCTCTTCATAATTCATGTGGCAAATGCTCTCTGTCCCTGCAGGTCACCCTGGGAAGTAGGTGGAGGCTGGTATAGCTGCTCCTGGCAAGCAGTGAGAGGAGGGGGTGGCACCAGGTCTCTTGGGCCAGACAGGAGATTCTAGTCACTTCCCTTGGGATTATCCTTCGGGCTTGGCTGAGGGGTCCTTGTGATATGGGCAGAACTATTAACTCAGCTGAAGTATCCACAGACTCATGAGAACTCATCCCAAGGGAGGTACTCATAGAAGGTGCTCTGGGGTGAAGGAGAAAAACCCAGACCCCAGAAAAGTGGACAGCTACATGCAAAAGAATGAAACTGGACCGCCTTCTTACACCATATTCAAAAATAAACTCAAAATGGATGAAAGACCTAAATATGAGACCTAGAAGAGGGCACAGGCAGAAATCTCTCTGACATCCGCTATAGCAATGCTTTTCTCACAATGTCTCCTAAGGCAAGAAAAACAAAGGAAAAAATAAATTACTGGGACTAGACCAAACTAAAAAGTGTTTGCACAGCAAAGGAAATCATCAACAGAATGAAAAGTCAACCTACTGAATGGGAGGAGATATTTGCAAATTATTTTTGATAAGAGGCTAATATCCAAAATATATAAAAATTCATACCCCTCAACAGCAAAAAACACCCAAACACCATTAAAACATGGGCAGTGGACTTGAACAGATATTTTTCCAAAGAAGACATCCAGATGGCCAACAGACATATGAAAAGATGTTCAATGTCATTCATCATCAGGGAAATGCAAATCAAAACCTTACACCTGTCAGAATGGCTAAAATGAACAACACAGGAAACAACAGGTATTGGCAAGAATGTGGAGGAAAAGGAACCTTCATGCACTGTTGGTGGGAATGCAAACTGGAGCAGCCACTGTGGAAGACAGTATGGAGGTTCTTCAAAAAGTGAAAAATAGAGCTACCCTACAATTCCACCACTGGATCCCCCCAAAAATGAAAACATTAATTCGAAAAGATACATGTACTCCTATGTTTAATGCAGCATTATTTACAATAGCCAAGATATGGAAGCAACCCGAGTATCCGTCCGTAGATGAATGGATAAAGATGTGGTACATAGAAATGCGCGTGTGTGCGCACACGCGCGCGCACACACACACACGCGCACACACACACTGGAATACTGTTCATAAAAAAGGATGAGATCATGCCATTTGAGGCAACATGGATGGACCCAGAGGGTATCATGCTAGGTCAGAGAAAGACAAATGCCATATCACTTCACTTACAAGTGGAATCCAGAAAACAAAGGAATAAACAAACAAAAAGCAGTAACAGACCCATACATACAGAGAACTGGTAGCTGCCAGATGGGAGGAGCTGGGGGATGGGAAAACAGGCGAAGCGGGGTGGGAGCTGTGGGCTCCTGGTTCTGGAATGAAGGGTACAACATGGGGAATCCAGTCGATGATACTGTGTGTATGTGTGGTACTGTGTGGTACGGTGACAGATGATAGCCACACTTGTGAGCACAGTGTAATGTACAAACTTGTAAAATCACTGTTGTACTCCTGAAACTAATGTGACATTGTGAGTCACTGTACTTCAATAAAAAAAAATTATAAAAAGGAAAACCGCAAATCTTAATAAAAAAACAAAAACAAAAAAACCCAGATCCTAGTTCTTGTCCTGTGTGTGCTGCTGCCATGAGAGCTTGAGCAGGTCATATCCCCTTCTTGGGCCTCAGTTTCTTCCTCTGTACCACCAGGGGCTGGGGAGGCTCTCGAGGAGCAGATCGTAATGTGGCCTGGCTGGAGGGCTCACGACACTTCTGCCAGCTCCAAGAGGGTTGAGACCAGTGCGGGAGGCTGTGGCCCGCATGCCTGGGCAGGCATCGCTCACTCCTCCTGCTGGGGGCTCTCCACCACGGCCTGTGTACCTGGAAGGGAGCGCCCACCTCTCTGATGAACAGCTGGGATAACCAGCTGTGGGCAGCTTCTTATCCGTCTGCGCTCAGTGGGATCTCAGCGTGCTCCACCCCGCACGGGTACCCAGGCCAGGACTCCCTGCCTCTGAGGCACACAGTCAGGGCCTCCCCAGGATGTCACGCCTTGGTCAACAGCTCCTCTTCATTTAATCAAGCCTTGCAGACCATGGTCCTGCCTTCACAGGTCCCAGGGCTAAGCCCCCTGCTCTTCACCATCTATGTGACAGACATTCTGATACTTGAAAAGCCCTCCTGAGAGTCTCTTTTGGGAAACCACTGTCCGTTTCCCACCCCTCCCCAGTTCTTAGCCTCCTCTCTGAAGTCCTTCCTGCGGGTACAGAGGTGACCAGAATGGGTGGAGGAGGGGAAAGGAGGGAGCTAGCATTCACCGTGCCTTTCAAGTGCCACACCTTGGCTTTGGCACACACCATGCTTCTTTAATCCTCGCCACTGCCCTGTGAGGCCAGGATGACTCAGGAGACCTGTCCTTCCCCAGATCTGGCAAGATCACCCCCTCATGCAGCCCAGCGCCTTCCCGGTGCATATAGCGACCGCCCTACTCCACGGACTCATGAGCCACCAGGGCTTCGGTGTGGTGGCAGGGCAGGCCAAGCCCCGACCACACTTGGCTGGGTCACCCCCCACGGAGGACTCCGTAATCCCCAACCCAGGCCAGTGTCAGCTTGCTGGGTTCAGCGGGCAGGGTGGCGCGTTCAGGAGCACTCTTAATCTTGGTTCAGTGCAGGGATCAGAGCTTCTTCCTAGCTCCGTGCTAACCAAGGATGCCCCATCTTCATCCACGCCGTTGAAAAAAACCAGCTAGGCCAGGCCCGATGTCTCTCTTGAGCTCTTGGCTGATCTGGCCAACGAGACAACTTCTCCTGCAGGATCTCCAGCCACCTCTGACATATCATGTCTGCAACAGAGCTCGGTTTCTCCCTCCACCTCCATCTGGTGAATGGTTTCCTTGCCCACCCACGCTGGGACCCTGGTCATTACACGGTGCTCTCTTTCTTTACCAACACCCCAACTCCTACCAAGTCTGTGACTAGTCCAGGGACCCCTGATGCCTCTGCTGTGGTCCGGTGGTCCAGCTGTAGGTCAGACCTCATGCTTTCCCCTTTGGACTCTTGTCATGGCTGTGGGTTTAATGAACGGAATCGCTAGCTCCGTGGATACGTATGACACTGAGTCCGGACCTCACCCAGGTGGCCACTGCACATTTGTCCAGGCTTCATGTGCTCTCTCTACTCCAAACCTGGACCCACACAGGGGCCTCAGAATGAGCTTGAATTCACATATCTGAGGGACACCTGGGTGGCTCAGATGGCTGAGTATCTGCCTTCGGGTCAGGTCATGATCCCGGGGTCCTCGGATCAAGTCCCGCATCAGGCTTCCTGCTCAGAGGGGAGCTTCCTTCTCCCTCTGCTTCTGCCTACTTGTGCTCTCTCTCTGACAAATAAATAAATAAAATCTTAAAAAAAAAGAAATCTGAAAGCAAGGCCTGCCCAGACTCCTCTAGCAATGCTGGCGCTAGCCTTCCCTGCTCTCTGCCTCAAGCAGGCTCTCTTCTCCAGAACAGACCACCTGGGCTGGGGTCGTGTCCCCACCCATGACAGGGGCTGAGACCTTCTGAGAGCAGGGGCCACATCTTACTTGGCATCTCCTTTGCACTCAGCACAGGGCTGGGCACACAGCAGCCTCCACTCAGTCGTGCTGACAGGACGGATGACCGTGTCTGGGTCAGAGGCCCGCAGGGCCTTCCGGCACCGTCCACCTCACCCTCTGCGAGGCCCTGTCATCCTACGGCACACAGCCTTGCTCCTGGTCACTGGTACCTGCCTGGACACTAGTGACTGGTGGGAACCAAGTCCAGAGGCTTGTGGCGAGGAACAGGCCGCCACTGAGCCTCCACAGGGGGTCTGCTCACCTTCCACCTAAGAACAATCCCCTGCTCCAGGGTTTGTCTTGACTCAGCCCCAAGGCGCCCCAGGACCACAGAGGAGCCAACCCACACTGAGGACGGAGCTCGGGACACAGGCTCCTGGACAAACCCGCCGCCTCGGGGTCCCAGGCAGACCCCTAGGCACCCTGAGTCTCAGCTACCTCCCAAGTAAAATGCGGATGAAACACCTGGATGCTGGTGAGCTGTGAGGTTTACTGAGATAACGAATGTCAAGTCTAGCCCTGGGCTGTTCCTCACCCCTCTGAATCCCAGCCCACAGTGTTTCCAACCGACCCCAAAGTCTTGAGCCTTCTGTGGCGGCGGCTGCAGCTGCTCTTGGCTGCCTGGCGCCTTTCTTCCTGGGGTGAGAGCATTCTGCAAATGCATCCTGACTAATCCGCCCAAAGCCCTTGGAGTGCTGGTCATGGCAACGCTCATTATGTGTGTTTGCCCCTTGGGCGGAGCCCCAACCTGCCTGGCAAGGCAGAGGCTGAGAGAAAGGGTGTGAGTCAGCTGGGGCCCCTGGAGGGGGTGGGAGGAGCTGTGCTGTGGGGTGGGGTGCCAGGACCCCACATCCTGTGCAGACACAGCCCCTAATGCTCAGAGGGAAGCCCTGATTCTTGGTTTGGGGCTTCTGCTCCCTAACTCCACTTTGCTGCCCCATGCCTCAGCAGCCCTCACAGAAGGAGGGCGCCTGCTGTGTGCCATGCGTGATGGCTGTGCCTATGACCAAAAGCCCAATACTTCTCAGAGAAGATACGCTTCTGCTACTGTTCTTATTCTGGAAAAACTGGGGCTCAGAGACAGGACCAGCAGCATAATTGTGGGGTCCCTTGTTCAAAAAACAGGAAGGTCCAGAAATAAACCCATGCATATATGGCCAATTAATTTATGACTTTATGACAAAGGAGCCAAGGATATATAATTGGGAAAGGACAGTCTCTTCAATAGTGGTGCTAGCAGGGAAAACTGGATAGCCACATGCCAAAGAATGAAACTGGACCACTATGTTACATCATAACAAAAATGAACTCAAAAAGGATTAAAGAACTAAATGTGAGACCTGAAACCCTAAAACTCCTGAAAGAAAACACAGGCAGTCAGCATCCTGACATCCGTCTTGGCAGTGGTTTTTTTGGATTTGACACCAAAAGCAAAGGCAATAAAAGTAAAAATATACAAGAGAGACTACATCAAACTAAAAAGCTTCTGCACAGCAAAAGAAACCATCAACAAAACGAAAAGGCAACTTACTGAATGGCAGAAGATATTTGCAAGTCATATGATAAGGGGCTAATATCCACAATGTATAAAGAACTCTTACAGCTCAACAGCAAAAAGAATCAAACCCATTAAAAAGTGGATGGATCTGGATATTCTTCCTGAACAAGACATCCAGATGGCCAACAGACACATGAAAAAATGCTCCACATCACTAATCACAGGGAAATGCAAATCAAAACCACAATGAGATATCACCTCATACTCGTCAGAATGGCTAAAATCAAAACCTTAAGAAACAACAAGTGCTGGCGAGGATGTGGAGAAAAGGAACACTCGTGCACTGTTGGTGAAATGCAAACTGTTGCAACCACATGGAAAATGTATGGAGGTTCCTCAAAATATGAAAAACAGAACTTCCACAGAATTCCACTTTGGGGTATTTACCCAAAATAAACAAAAACACTGACTTGAGAAGAGGCACCCCCACATTCATTACAGCATTCATCACAACAGCCAACAATGCGAGTGTCTAGTGGTGGACGGATGAAGATGTGGTATATATGGACACACACACATGCATGCACACACGCACAACAGAATATTATTCAGCCACAAAAAAAGAAAGCAACCACAGCACTTGTAACATGGATGGCCCTGGAGGGCATTACGCTAAGTGAAATAAGTCAAGCAGAGAAAGACAAATACTGTATGAGCTCACCTATGTGGAATCTAAAGACAAAACAGAAACAAGAAACTCGGAGCTCACGACACAGAGAACACACTAGTAGTTTTAGAGGTGGGGGCTGGGCGAAATGGGTGAAGGGAGTCAAAGGTACAAATTTTGTTATGAAATAAATGAGCTTGGAGATATGATGTTGCACGGTGACTACAGTTAGTAGTGATGTATTGCATTTTTGAAAGTTGCTAAGTGAGTAAATCTTAAAAGTTCTCATCAAGAGGGGCACCTGGGTGGCTCAGTGGGTTGAAGCCTCTGCCTTCGGCTGGGGTCATGATCCCAGGGTCCTGGGATCGAGCCCCGCATCGGGCTCTCTGCTCAGCAGGGAGCCTGCTTTCTCCTCTCTCTCTGCCTGCCTCTCTGCCTACTTGTGGTCCCCCAGTAATATTCCACTGTGTACATACACCCCATCTACTTCATCCGTCCACCACTGGACCCTCACGTTGTTGCCCTATATTGGCTATTATGATGAATGCTGTAATGAATGTGGGGGTGCCTCTTCTTTAGTGCTTTTGTTTACTTTGGATAATAATACTCCAAAGTGGAATTCTATAGAAGTTCTATTTTTAATTTTTTGAGGAACATGAGGAGGCCGGTGGTGGCAGAAACTACAACTGGTATCCCAACAGCACACGGGCCTCCGCCTCCTAGGGTCCACATCAGAGCCAGCTCTGCTTGGCAGAGGGGAAGCCCAGACCGGCTGGCCTGGGGCACCTCTGAGGGTTTCTGTGAGTGCCAGGGCAGCACAGAGGGACTCTGGGGTTTGCCGTGATATACAGTGCACCCTGTGGCACTCTCACCGGCGGGTATAATTCATAAATTATGGGCGAGGTTCAAGACTAATAAATTTGGGAGGGAAGTATTAATGACCACACAGGGCCACCGGGAACTTGGCAGGCCCCAAAGCCTGGAACTTTGCAGCCTGGGTTTTAAAAATGATTTGTGCCAGAGCAAGTCTAAACAGAAACTGGTCGGTGTTAGTCTGGGTCTGACCTGCTGACAACTGTTGAACCTCAGGAACCCCTCCGCACCCTGCCCGCCCTTTGGGGCTGCTCTCCTGCAGCAAACACGGCCCCCTCCCCAAGCTCCTGTCACTTCTTCCTCAGTTCCACAGGTTAATCCCCGGACTGCCTGTGCACGCTTGTGACATGGTGGGCTTCAGAGCCCTCACTGGCCTGATGTTCATCGGCAGAAACAAATGCTGCCCTTTCTCCATCCCCAGAGTGGCCCGGAGCACCCCTAGCTTGCTGGCCATAATTTCTAATGTCATGGAAATCCCTCCCTGGACACAGCTCCTGGTCAAAGAGAAATCAGCCGGGAGATGCTCTTTCTCCCGGGCCCACGGGAGGCTGTGAATCACCCTCACCACTTGCTAGCTCTCCTCCCCCGCTTCAACCTCAGAGGTGTTGGCTTGCTACTGATGGCTCTAGAGGTCGGCTGGGAGGTGGTCCAAGAGGCACATGGGGGAATGTACGGAGCAGGCGGCACAGACTGGGACTGGTGGAGGGCAGGTGTGCATCTAAAGAGGGGGTGCTGGGGGTGTCACAGGAGAGAGAAAGGAGGCCAGGGTGCGGGTCCAGGACTAGATGGGAGGGGCATCTGCAGCTGCTCCCAGAGGCACAGGTTTGGCATCTCTCTGGGAGGCCTGAGGGCCATGTTCAGACACCCCCCAATCTGACCCCCAAGAGGGTCGGCACAGACCAGTGTGTGGTCTGTGCTGGTGACACAGAACTGGTCAAACTGACCCTAAGTGGGCTTTAAGTGTGACCCAGCTTTCTCCAGTCTTACTCTGCCTCCTCCTTTTCCCTCCTGGAAGCCACATCTAAGGGGTCTTGGTTCAGAACAGAAAAGCAGGGGTGGCTCCTTAGCACTTCACCCTGGTCTTGCAGCTCCCAACTGCGTCTTGCTCTGGATGTCACTCCAAGAGGAACCAAAACAGTGGAATGTTCAAGGAGGGACAAAACAGCAAAAACCCGGGGAGATTCTCCCCTGAGGACTGGTGTAGAAATGTAGTGACAGTCCCTGGACGAGAAAACACTTAGAGGCCAGTCTCCAAAAGGCCACCCTAGTGTGACATTGTGTGTCAAATATACCTCAATAAAAGAATAAAATGAAAGAACGCCTCAGCCCACACCAATGAGTAAAAACTGCAGCCAAGTGGGAGAGGTAGGGCAAGACCTCAGCTCAGTCTGAGAATTACTTTTTTTTTTTTTTTAAGATTTTATTTATGAGAGAGTGTGTGTACATGAATGGCAGGGAGGGACAGAGGGACAGGGAGAAGCAGACTCCCTGCTGAGCAGGGAGCCTGCTGGCTGTGGGGCTCCATTCCAGGACCCTGAGCCAAAGGCAGATGCTTAGTGGACTGAGCCACCCAGGTGGGCCTGAAGAATTACTTTCTAATAGGCAGAGCCATTTGAAGCTGAGTTGGTGCGGGCTTCCCTGGGAGGCTGGAGCACCTACTGTTAAAGGAAGGTAAACTGAGGCCAGTAAGAGTTTTAGGTGGGATTAGTGCATTGGCTGGACTCCAAGAAATCTCTCCCAGTGCTCAAATTCTACAGTTTTGAGGTGTGAAGGTCTCTCAGAAGATCATAATAGCAATCACCCCACTCCACAAAAGCCATTCCCAGTGCCTTACTCCAGAGCTTCCTCACACCCATCAGCTTCCTCGTGTTTCCTTAGAGGCAGTCAGAGCTGGAGCTGTGAGTCCACTTTACAGAAGGGAACACTAAGCCTCAAGACATAGAGCTGTGGAGTAGCAGAGTCTGGGGCTCCAGCCTCCCGCCTCCAAACTGCCCAGCCCTGCCTGACTGTCCTGGCAAGGGGAACATGGCATGGCAAGGTGAAGGGGCCCTTGACGAAGCTCGGGTTTAGGGTCCCACAGCCTGGGTTCCAGGCTCAGCACCATCATTTCCAGTGTGTGACCCTGTGAAATTCTTTTGACCTCTTTGGGTCTGAGTTTCCTGCTCCACAGGAAACAAAGGAGGTGTGAGGATTCAACCAGCTAACTAAAGTTACTAAAGTTTGATAAACTTTAGTTCCTTTACCTTAGATAAACAAACAACCCCATAAAGGTGAATTATCCTGAATTATTAGGGAAGGTCAATATTTAAAACAATTTCTTAGTAAAGTGAAATAACCCCTTACCCATCATTTTAGTGGTAACATTTTCAGGTGCAAGTTAGAAAGGGAGGACTCAGACATGAACAGGAAATGTGCGGGGCGGGAGGGGGGGGGGAGTCTGTGTTGGGAGCTCTCAGGATCCCTTTGGGGCCCTAAGGTGGGCACAGATCCCGACCCCTGCCTGGCTTCTGATGCCCCTGAGCTGAGGTAGATCCCTGGCCTGAGTCTGTTAGAACATAGCCTCCTGAAAGCCTGTGAAGACCCAAACCTGGCACATCTGTGTCCCCAGGTGCGGGTATTTTCACCCCATCACAAAACAATACCTGGCATTTGTGGGGCTGTTTGCAGCTTCGGAGGCCACGTGCATCGGCTTCCCTGAGCCTCCCAACAACTCTGTGAGGAAGGCTCCGCATTGTTCGCATTTGTTAGCTAGCAAAACCAAGGCCCTGTCTGAGGTGACACGGCTGGCCTTCTATTCAGTGCCCTGGGTCATGCCCCGTGCTCCCATTTCCATTAACACTACCCGCCCATCCATTTGCTACCAGCGCCAAGACAGGTTTCTGGGCCGTACTGGCCGTGGCCCTAGGCCTGGACCTCCTGTCTGGGCCCTTGCGGGCTGCGCAGTCCAGTAAGGGTCTCAGGTCTTCGGCTTGAAGCCTAGCTCTGCCATTTATTGGTGATGCGCCTTTACGACTTTTATTTCACCCACAAACAGTAAAGTCGTACTTCCTATTGGCTCTGAGGCCCGGGGAGATAACGCATGCAAAGCACGCCAGCGGCCCACAGGCATGAAATGGGTACACGTCACTAGGATCGGAGATTGGGTCGAGGTATCTTGGCTAAACGCTTGCTCCCAGGCTCAGAAAGGTCGTCCTGCACCCTCCACCCCGCCATCGGAGCCCCGCCCCAGTCTCCCCGAGACACGCAGGCAGCTGGGCACAGAGCCGCCGCGGGGGCCGTGGGCGGGCTCACCTGGCGAAGGCTGCAGCTCCTCCACGACGCTCTCGGCCGCCGTCTCCTCGGCCCACGTGCCGGCCTCCACCACCTTGTAGCGGCTGCGCGGCTGGCTGAGCATGTGAGGGGCCTGCAGCGCCGCCTCGCGCTCCGCAGCCAGGTCCAGGTCCTGCTGCGCCAGGTGCGCCCGCAGCTGCCGGATCTCAAACTGCAAGAGGAGAGGAGCGGTGGGGGCGGGGGGCGCGGGCGGGGGGCGGGGGGCGGCGGGCGGAGCCTGAGCCTGAGCCTGGGGGGCGGAAGGCGTGCGCCGAGCGTCCGCAGGGTGGGTGGGGCGGCCCCTACAAGGCTCCAGTGACACCGGTCTGGCTCGCAGGAGCCTTGGGCGTTTCTGGAGTCCTCTCCAAGTACTACAGCGTGTTCCTGTGTCTCATTCCTGCAATACTGTACAGTCTCGCCGCATTGGGAAGGCAAGGTGGCCATGAAAGGAAACACGGCCGTGGTCTGTGGGAAGGGCCCTGAAGGAGGGATCGGGAAACCTCTGTTGGAATCTTTTTCTGGTTCCTTGCCTAAATGTGTGACCCAGATGGTGCTTGTCAAAGCGAAAGCCATGGTCAGGGGTCTCAGACGGATGATGAATGGAAGACCGCATGCCCCGGAACAAACACCGCCAGCCTAACCAGCCTTGGGAGCCCACCCTGGCATCCTGTGCTCGCTGGGCTGACTGTCCATTGGCCATTTGTCTTCCAGCAACACCCACTCCCCTCTCCTAGGAAGTGTTCAGAAAGGACTGGGCTCCATTCCCCGCTCTGCAGCTTTCTGGCCCTGTGACCTCGGTTCCCTTGTCTGTATGATAAGGGGTTCTCGCCCCCTGGATCTCTTTAAGGACATGAGTGCTAAGTAAGGGCAGTGTAAAACACTGCACACATTTTGATTTTGGTTAATTTTGTTGTTGTTGGGGAACCAAAGAGGTTCCCAGATGCTTCTTGGGTTTGTGGCTGAAATGGCTGTTTACACTCTAGGACCTTTCTGGGCCATCTGGGCCAAGACAGCTTGGGTCTGACATTGAAGGGCCTGGCTGTGGGCTCAGCAGCCACGAGAGCTTTCACTGCCACCTAGTGCCCCAAGCACACATTGCATCGCTGTGCACAACCTGCTGGTAGACCCTGAAGGCCTGAAGCAGGTGTGTGGGAGCTTGCGTGGGTGGGCAGGGTGGTCCCAGGGAAGCCCAGTGTCTGGGATCCCTACCTAGATTACCTACTTGCTCATGATACTCAGTATCCAGCCCTGACCCCTCCCTGTAAAGTTAGCTTCACACCTCCAACTCCTACCTGACAGCAACACGGAATTGGGAGATAGGCATCACAAACTCAACCTGGCCAGAATAGGACTCTTCACTATATCCAAGAACTTGCTCCTCAGGTGGTTTTATCTCATCTTAGCTGGAGCAAAAAATGTCATCACCTCCCTTGCTTCCTTGCTTTCCCTCCCCCACCATCCAGTCTGTCCCCGTGTCTGGCTCCACCTCCAAGTGCTACCCTAAGCCTGTCTACCCTCCTCCACCACCTGGGAAACTGCAACTTCTACAGCCTTTTACCATCCCCAATAGGAATCAGTGGGATTCTCACAAACCTAGATCAGATCATGTCACCCCCATCTTGTCTACAGACCTCACCTGGGAGAAAACCCAACTCCTTACCCTTGACTTACAAAGCAGGTATACCATCTGGCCCTGCCCAT
Organism: Mellivora capensis; assembly: GCA_004024625.1. Taxonomy (NCBI): domain Eukaryota; kingdom Metazoa; phylum Chordata; class Mammalia; order Carnivora; family Mustelidae; genus Mellivora; species Mellivora capensis. Next base: position 33,575 of record PISX010012475.1, on the reverse strand, counting down.
CTCAGACCTGCCCCCTGCCCCCCAAGGTAGCCATCCATGTACTTTGTCACACCAGCCTCTTGAATGCTCTCCATTGTACTTATCACCTTCTGATATTTTAAAATCTATTTTAATATTTTATTATTTTTCTTTTGGTGTCAGTGAAATGCACAATTAAACCGCTCACTAACATTAGGGTCGCCAGGCAGCAGACTGACATCGGGGCAACCTCCCAATGTCAGTGTCCTCATATTTTGTCTCCGGGACCACTCAGTTTTTCAGAAAACCCATCAGCCTCTGGCTGCCTCTGTGCTGGGAGCCAGGCAGGGGAATGGGGTAAAGGATCCCACTATTACATGGAAGGATTTTCACTGAATCCTTGGTTTCAGCCCTGCACCTCTCCCCAGGCCCTTTTCTAACCCAGGGCCCACCTGCAGAGCCCTCTGGTTCAGTTTCTCCAGAGAACAAACCTCTGTGATTCCTGTACGTTGGGGAGATGTGGTCTCTTGGCTGTGTAGGATTGGGAGGGAGTCTAGGGGGCTCAAATGTTGTGTGTACAGGCATTTAGCCAACCCCTCTCCCTTTGGTCAGCTTCCCTTTGTTCAACCCCTTCCTCCCAAACTCTCATTAGCCCATTTCCCTCACTATCCTCCATAGGCTCTTTCGTTATAAATTCTCCACTCTGGTAGATTGGTTACCCCTTTCTCATCCTCTGTCCATTTTCCTCAAATCCACTGAAATCTCTATCCTCTTTGTTGTTATGAACAGGCCTTTCAGGGACACGTTCTTAATTCTTATGTGTTTATGGTTTTTAAATTATCATTTTAGTGGAGTTTGGGAAAGAAGATCAGATAAATATGTGTGGTCATTCTACCATTTTCTTTAAGGACTGCGTATTGGTTTTCCCTCTCTTACTGCAGTGATAGTACACTGGTTTAAAAAAAAATCCTGATGAGTAGTTCATACTAACCTCTGTGGTGTAGATACTCCTCCAAGACCAACTGCAAACTACCAACACAATGTCATGGAGAGCTGGGAAGAAGTGTACTTAACTGGCCCCCAGGAGTGAGAGCTTCAGCCCATGACCGCAGCCCTTCACCCCTTAATAAAATATAGTCTCTGTAAAAGCAGGGATTTTGTCTGTTTTGTTGCCTGGTAGAGAGAAGGCACTCAGTAAATATTGTTAGATAAATGAATGCATGAACTGATTGGCTTTTCTCAATTCTGTGGTTTCAGACTAAGCCCCAATCCTAGCCCAAAGATGAGACAAAGTCTGAGCCCTGACCCTGCTCACACACTAAGCTCTGACCATGGTCACAAACTGAGCTCCAACCATAGTTATGCTGTGAACCCTACACCTGCTCACACACTGAGTCCCAGGCCTGATCCCATACTGGGCCCTAACGCTGCTCTTGGTCTAGGCTCCAACTCTAGGCTTCAAGAACCCAGTACTCGAATGGGTCTATTATTTGTAGAGGCTGAGAAAGTGAGGCTGGCTTTCTACGGGGTGGCCTTCTATGCATGGGGAGAGAGGTCAAACCACCCCTCTGGCAACAAGTTCTCAGAGGTCCCATAGGGCTGATGAGACAACCCTCCTGAGCTCCACTGGGGCTGGGAGCCCTTCTTACCCAGGCTGATCTGAACTTCCCATGGGCATACATAGTCCACTTTCTCCAAGGCTGCTCATCAGGGCCAGGAGGCTAATGGCCTCCTAGGCCACTCTGAATAGATGCATTATTGATAACTTGTAATTGATCCAGAGCTGCCCATGAGTGTCCCACTGGAATTTAGGCCAGACAGCCAGAGGCCAGAGCTTGCCCAGCCCCAAGCCCACATGTGCAGACATGGGCACATACATTAAAATGAGTTTTAGGCTAGAGATATGAACCCCAAGTGTATGGGAATTCTCCTAGGCAGGCAGGCATTCATTCATTCACTCATTCAGGTAAAGCATGGTGAGGGCTATGTTAAAACTCTATTATGTGGTTTGGAATGGAAATGCCTCTCCCAGCTTGGAAGTGAGTCCTCAGTGGCCCCAAGTGAGGGGGGCCATGTTTGCTGCACTGCAGTAAATCTCCCATGACAGTCCCAGGGGCTGACCCTGGGTGGCATTTGTTGCAGGGGAGTCCTGGTGTGTCTACAAGACAGAGGACTGGGAGGTGAGAGAGGCTGGGGAGATCAGAAGGGGCCACTCTAGGCAGAGCCCGTTAGCTACAGTAAGATGTGATAAGGATGTTAGCCTTTTTTAAAAAAAGCGACAAGAAGCCTCTGAAATCTTTTGAAGAGAAGGCAGAGTGCTGGAGGAGGTGGTGTGCTGATTCAGATGAGCACTTTGGAAGGCCCATGCTGGCAGCAGAGCAGAGAAGGACTGGACGGAGGTGGGCCAGGGTGGAAGTAGGACCAACAGTCGAGATGCTACTTCTGCAGCCCAGGCCTGATGACCAGAATTTGGACTGGGTTGGAGACATGGAGACAGTGGAGACAGGAGGTGAGGAAATTATTTAGGAGGTCAAAGTGTCAGCATGGGCGTGCACTGGAATGGGTGAAGGAGAGGGATGCAATTTTACAAGCTTCAGAGGGTGTGGTGGCTATATGCTCTCAGCCCTTGGCCTGAGGAGGACAGACAGATGCTTTACAGGGAAACTGCAGATAGCTCTGTGGCTCTCAGCCCAGCCCAGCTCAGTTCCAGGGGACTGGCAGGGCCCTGGGACCCTCAGAGCCTGGCTGCTGCTTTCCCTCTACTGACCAAGGCTATGTGTGCTTCCCCAGCTGACCAAAAGGCTGTCAGAGGTCCTAGGATATCAGGACTTAGGATAGTCAGTGGGTAAATTGGGGCTCTGAGTGGGAAGGAGTCTCTGTCCTGGGAGACAGGGTAGGGGAAAAGCTAAAACTACAGGATGCATCAGAAGCAAAGCCAGGCCCAGACCCCAGGCCTCTGGCCTCTAGCTTCACAGACTTTGTATCAAGGTGAAGCCTTAGGGACGAGATGAAAGAGACTGAGCTCAAGCAGTACACAGAGGGCTTGATGGCTACAGGGGCTAGGAAAGAGCAGGAGGCTCCCAAGTGGGGAGAAAGTAAGGGCTGGAGGAGGCAGGAGCCTGAGTTCTCAGCCCATTGCCCTCCCTCACTCTGATTTGTGGTGAGTCTCTTCCTTTTTGGCCCTCGGTTTTACTGTGTGTTCCATAAGGCAAATAGACTAGCTGAACTCTGAGTCTACGACAAGGTCCATGCTGGCTCTGGGACCCCAGCTGGGAGGGAATAAAGCACAAGGGACAGGTAGCTCCTGTCTTGAGGGCCACCCCAGCTCCCCGATGAAATGCCCCATTCCTAGAGGGCCGACTCTTTACAGAAAGATAACATAATCCAGAATCCCTAAAGTACATTATCAACAATGTGTAGCACACAGTAAAAATTACTATTCATGCAAATAAGCAAAAAAAGAATTGATTCTAAAAACATAGAGCAGTTCAGGGACACCTGGGTGGCTCAGTAGGTTAAGCCACTGCCTTCCGCTCAGGTCATGATTCATGATTCCGCTCAGGTTGAGTCCTGCATTGGGCTCCTTGCTCAGCAGGGAGCCTGCTTCTTACTCCACCTCTGCCTGCCACTCTGCCTGCTTGTGCGCTCTCTCTCTCTCTCTCTGACAAAAACAACAACAACAACAATAAAAACATAGAGCAATTCAGAGGCTGCTTAGAATTTCCACTGAAGAGGACTTAGGCCTATTTGAGTTAGCAGATAAGGACTTCAAAATAACTGTGATTAATATGTTAAAGTGGGGGAAAGATGAACAGAATAGATGTAGCATTTCAGCAGAGAAACAGAACCTGTAAGAGGAATCCAGTGGAGCTCCTAGGACCTCAACATGCAATGTCTGAGATTGGGTTTTCCACTGTGTAGGTTTAGCAGCAGACTGGACATAGTAGAAGGTAAGACTGTTGAACTTGAAGATAGGTCTATAGAAAAATATTGAAACTTATGGCCATAAAAGAAGAAAAAAAGGGAGAGTGAGTGAACAGAAGAGGGTGTAAGATGGGAGGCATGCTCCAAGTGCTGAACATGCAACCAGAGCTCCAGGGGGAGGACGGCGAAGGATGAGACAGAAGCAATCGGTCAAGAAATTGTGGCCAAGAACTTTCCAAATCTAATGAAAAATATCAATCCACAAATTCAAGAAACGCAGAATCCTAAGCAGGATAAACACAAAAACCCCACCCCTGGACATGCTGCAGTCAAACTGCTGAAAGCAGGTAAGAAGGAACACTCAGGCTCTCAGGGCTTGCCTGGGCCTCCAGGGCTGAAGGCACATAGGGAAATAAAGACCATCTTGAGACCCAGGAAGAATGAAAGTGCAGTCACAGCCCTTCTTAATGTGCATCATTAGCTAAGTATTTCTATCAGATAACTGGACCAGATCAGCCAGGATCCACAGGGAAACCCTCAGTGTGCATTACAGAGGAGTCAGGCCCCTTCCATTGGGGCTGGGCTTTTAGTGCCTGCCCCGGTGGGGCCAGACCCCTGGGGCGGTAGGGCCGGCACACCCAGTCCATCTCTGCCTTTAATGGTCTGGTTTGTGGAGTACACTTGACACGGCCTTGGCCTGATCAATGCACACTCCAGCCAGAAGCTGGACAGTATCTAATGCAACAGCAATAATTTTTTTCCATCCTATTAGTGCTGTCTGCACAGAATGCCCTGCCTTCAAACCTATCTGCCATTGGGATGGCATCCAATGTTTATTTCCATTAGTTTTGCCATTGTTGGTAACAATAAAAATCAGGAGACAGTTGCAAACTAATGATTTAGGAGCGGGGGAAGCTGAATTCGACCTTGGCCCCTTTCCATCCATTGTGAAGATGACTGGTAGTTGGCCATAAATTTAAATTATGGCAAAAGGATAATATAAGTTATTCCTCTGATGGCTAATTTTATCAGCTAAATAGGCCTGTCATTAAAGCTATCTGCTGTTTTACAAATCACTTCCCATGCTTAAACACACACACACACACACACACACACACACACACACACTTCCCTTCCCACAGTGGAATCTTGAATAATCCAGGTAACAAAGACAATTGTGCTGAGCTGGGAACTTGTGGCCTCTCCAGGAAAAAAGAGAGGACTCTCTGGAATGAGCTATCAAGCACTACCCCCAGAACCAGGATGGGACCCCTTTTTTATGGTTTCCAATCTCTTGATGGCCACAGAGGCCCCGCTCTGAGTTGGCTGCCCAGCCTCAAAGGTAAGAATTTACGCAGCCCTTAGCCTTCTGTCAGGGGTTCTAAGTACCAGGGAGCTGTGGGTGCAGAGCGAGGCCCCCAGGTCACCTCCCACTACCTAACAAGTGGACTATAACCCTCTGCCATGAGGGTAGAGTGGATGGAGGGAGAGGTGTGTCCGGGGGAGGGTGGAGGGAGAGGAGCAGGACACTACCCCTCCTGCCACTGCCTACCACCACCGGAAATGCCTGTTGCTTGAGGTCAAGATTATTATCCTGTTTCTTCTAGAAAAAGGCCAGGGAGACTTGCACCACCCAGGGAGGATTACTAAATGTGACTGTGTCCATGGGATTAGGGAGAGGGGCAGAGAACGTCGTGAGCCCATGGGCGTCATTTCAGGTGACTTTTCTTCTTGGGCACATAGACCACTTCGATCAGCCTCTGGTGCCTCAAGTGTGCCTGTGTGACTGAGTCCCACCTACAAAATGGGGGCAGAAGCCTGACTAACTGCACAACTCTCTACTTCTCCCCCGTTGAAGGGAGAAAGCCCCAAGGACTTAGAAGCAGCAGTTAGAAAATGACCAGCTCCTGGAGGCCAGAGTGACCGGGGACTGGGGAGCCATCACCAGCTGTCCATGGCAACTGCACCGGGCTGTGATGTGAGTGACAAAGTCCTCTTGTGTTAGGCCACAGTGATGTCTGGATTTGTCTGAAGTAGCAACTTGTGTCACTCCTGCCAGTGACTTGTCCAGACACCCTGTTTCTGGCGTAGGCAGACGGACCTGATGCCGAGTTCCATCCCCCGCCCTCCACAAGGCGACCCTGGGCAAGCAATGGCCTCTCTCAGCCGTTGTCTTTCCATTTACAAAGGGGTTAATAAGACCTAGCCTATGCACTCTGACTGTAAGGCCAAAGGAAGCTAAAATACATGGGGGTGCATTTGTAAGTGGTCACAATTATATGAGTGATTATTTTACTCTCTTTCCATTTTTTTTTTACATTTACTGAAAGACTCCAGTAGACCAGACTTTACATATGATACTTGAATTAGTCTGATCCTTACAGCATCCTCATGACATAAGCCTTGTTTCCTCCATTTTTTCTAACAGGGAAACTGAGGCCCAGGGATTAAAGGGGAGATTAGCCGCTGGCAGAGCGGAGGTCAGAATCTCGCTTGCTGGCCCCTTGTCTAAGCAGACTCCCTCCACCCCTCCGGGCTGCCCCCACAGAGGACTCCTTATTCAGAGACTGATGCTGGCCCAAGGCCCAAGGCCCAAGGCCCAAGGCCCAAGGGGTTCTAAGGGGTTCACAGAGCTCCATGTGCCTCCTTGCAGGCTGGGCCTCAAGTCACCCTTGATACCTGGGTTTTTGCGAATGGTCTCAGGGTGAACGGTACTGAGGAAAGAGAAATTAACTTTCTCCCATTCTTCCCACAGGACCCAGTAGAGAAGAGAAATACATTTTGACAGTGAGCCAGGCTGGAGCCTATTAATTCTAGGCCAAAGGCAAAGCTTACGGGGCAAAGAGCAGGTACAACAGGGACTTCAGAATATGTCTCAGAATTAGGGCTAGATCCTGCACACAGCTGTACATAAACCCTCAGAAGCAGTTTCTTAAGATGAGCTGGAAGAATATATCATTGCAGTGACTTAACCATTGCACCTCAAACAGTTTTAATTTCTGAAGCTGCCAGTACACAGAGATAAAGAACTCACACCATCTCTCCGAAGGACAATAACTAGCATCCCGCCTCTGGAGCCCATCTGTGTACCGGCAAGATTAACTCCGAAGAAAATCTGGCCAGGATCCAGACAGAGAGCAAAATACAAGGGAAAGGGGAGGAACTTTCCTCAGAGGGTATGAGGCTGTCTGCTCCCATCACAGAAGGGAGCAATCTGGAAGCAGGCCGCCGAAGGCCAGCCAGGGCTTCAGAAAGGTAAGACTGCCTAACAGAGTCTCCTTCTCACTGGCCCCAGATTTCCAGGAGGAATCTGTTAAGGATGAGGTGAGCCTAGCAGGCAGAAGAGATGATGGAAATAAGGGAAACACTGTGTCCTGTCTCCCTGTGAAGACCAGAGGCCAGTGTGGTCCCGGACACAGGGGGAGCACTGCAGTGAGGGGGTAAGAGACCCTGTTTCCATCCCCATCTCCTAATTGCTGTGTGATGTTGGGCACACCTCTCCCCTTCTCTGTGCCTCAGAGCGCCCCCGTGTGCCGAATCTAGGATTATGTCAGATGCCCTCTAAGGACACTTTCATTTATAACATAAGGTGGTCCTGGGGCACAATGGGTGTGCCTGTGGTAAGAAGGGAGCTGCCACGTGGCACAGAAGACCAAATGTACAAGATATTCATGCAAGAAACCAGCAAATTATGTCACCCGAGAGCATCTACAGGGTCACAGCGAGAAGCACTTTAAGCCTTCTAAAAAAGCCAAGATGAATAAAACAGAGTAACTTTACAGAGCAGAGATCAGACGTCAGACGGTGAGAAGTCATGTTGACAGCAGGTACTCTCGATGTGATGTGATGATCTTCCCCCCCAAAAACCCATTACTCCAGTCTAATCATGAGAAAAACATCAGACAAATCCCAGTCATGGGGCGTCCTACGCAATACCTGAACGGTACTCCAATGGTCAGTCATCAAAAACAAAGGAAGTCAGAGGAAATTTTATAGCCAGGAGGAGCCTAAAGAGATATGATAACCACACGTAATGCGGTGTCCTGAATGGGATCCTGGAACAGGTCAAGGACATTAGCTAGAAACTACAGAAATCGGAACAATGTATGGACTTTAATAATAACACACCAATATCAAGTCCTTAGTTGTAACAAATGCATGATACTAATAGGAGATGTTATGTTAACAGGGAAATTGGGTGTGGGGGACATGGGAACTCTGTACCATCTTCACAACTCTTCTATAAATCTAAAACCGTTCTAAAAAATAAAGTTTATTTTAAAAAGAGCTAAGATGAATAATGTCTTGGGAAATATTTACACAGATACACCCCAGGAAGAAAGTGGGATGAATACAAATTGACTGTTTCATTTAATCTGAGATCCTAAACATTGCATGGGAACTTTGGTAAATTTCAGCGTTTTAGGTAGCACTTATGAATCTGATGTGGAAACTGCTTTATTTTTTTTTTAAGATTTTTATTTATTTACTTGACAGAGAGAGATCACAGTAGACAGAGAGGCAGGCAGAGAGAGAGAGAGGGAAGCAGGCTCCCCGCTGAGCAGAGAGCCCGATGCGGGACTCGATCCCAGGACCCTGAGATCATGACCTGAGCCGAAGGCAGCAGCTTAGTCCACTGAACCACCCAGGTGGCCTGGAAACTGCTTTATTAAACTGAGAATTCCAGCAGGAAGAGAGAGCACAAGAGTTTTTGACAAAGAGGGGGTTTGGGAGTGGCAGGGAGATGGGTACAGTGAGAGAGTCTGGAAACACCACCAAGATGGCTGAGTGCCGCTACATCTGTCCCTGTCCGAGAGCTGCGCTCAGGCTGTGGTTTAAAGACATCCTGGGGCATCATCTGGCCAAAGTCTTCACTGAGCACCGAGAAGTGACATGGGTAGAAAAACGACATAGAACGCGACCTAAGCAAGGTGGGCTGGGAAAGAACAGTGTTCCATTAGGACAGCTGGGTCTATTCCTGGCTCTCACAGCCCTCAACTAGCTGTGAGCTCTTGGGCGAGTCACCCACACCTCAGTCGTCTTATCCATAAAATAAATGGGTGTACATGGGGGAGAAGGGGTGGGCTTGCAGTCACTATTCATCGTGGGTCAGGCTTCAGGCTACACCATGTCACAACCATCCTTCATGGAATTTGTCACTATTCCTCTCTTTCACATTAGGAAAACCAAGGGCCACACAGGTCCCATCAGTGACCAAAGCCACAAGGCCCGTCAGTGGCCAAGCTGGCTTTGCACTCAGGTCTGCCCCTAAAGCCTATTCTCAACCATTCCGGGCGGTCTTCTCTCAAAGTGTCCGGCCGTCCTGGATGTGTCGTGAGCCAGCACTCTCATTTCTTTAAGGCTGTTTGTAACCCAGTCAAATCTCAAACCTGGTCCTGAAGAGAGCTGGGAATGAGGTGTCCATGTGCCCCACCCCATGGAGAGGGCAGTGCTCAGCTTTGGGACAGCAGCAGCCCTGGTTTCTCTGCTCTTATCGGGCTCCTCCCGCCTTCCTTGCGACCCGCTGGGATTCCAGCCCAGCTGGCCCTTTTTGCTGCCTCAACTAAGATGACAGGCTTCAGGTGTTTTTTAAATTAAAATGGTTTGTTTCTGCTCATCTCTTTTCCAGATGTCATTACCTAGAGGAAATCTGTCTTTATTTATTAGCTCTTTCCTGTGCAGAATCCAAGGGAGTCTCCCCTTGGCCAGGACCCCTGGGAGGGAGGCCACATGTGGGGTCTCTGTGGGCTGAGGACGGGGGTCCTGGTGGAAAGAACTGGGGGTGGGGCTGCCGGTAGGGTTTTCTCTCAGCCATGTGGCCCACGAGCTGTGACTGTGAGGCTTGCAGTGGGTCAGCTTGTTCTCTGCCGGGCTGGAGGGCTGTGTGAGAGCTTATGAAGGGCAGATGTGGTACTCTGTTGCTGTCTGTCACGTGGCCAACTGCAGCCACGTGGTGTTCATTTTCCTATTAGTAGACTGAAAGCTGCCTGACCAAGTTCCAGCCAGATGTTGGCTGACACCCAGATCTGTCCTCTCCCCTCCTCCTCTAGACCTCCATCTGCTCTGAACCCAGGCCTCTCCCCGCCGGGTGGCTGAGAAAGCCTCTCAGCCCAGGCTTCTTATCTCCGTTCCTCACTCTTGCCCATCCCACCTCCAATAGCAGCCAGAGAGATCCATCAAAAACTCCAACCTGAGACTTCCCACCCCTGTTTCTAACACCCTAGGCCTCCCCTTTCCCTACGGGATGGAGCCCAAATTCCTAGATCAGCCATGTAGGCCCTTCCCAAGCCAGCCTCTTCCTTCCTGAATGGCCTTGAGCTCCCCTGGTACAACACTCACTCTAATGCCTCACCTGTCCCCTCTGCCAGGCACTCTTCTCCAAGTGGCCCTGCCCAATGCCAGCTCCTCTGGAAACCCATCCACTCCCCTGCCCCCCAGCATGCAGAACTCCAGACATGTCCCTGCCCCAGGCATGTACCAGACTGCCCTGTTTGTTTTTGGGCCTGCCAGACTTGAGCCACCCAGAGCCTCCTGGGGGTAGGGGCCAAATCCTCTCCACCACAGTGCCCCCAGTGCCCAGCACAGGCCGTGCTGGTGCTGGCAAACTAGATGCATGGGTGAGAGTGAAGCTGATGCCAACCACTTAGGGACTAGAACACTGGTCTTCCCAGGTCCACAACCCTGTAAAGACTGCCCCATGCCCAGTATCCCGAGGACGATGTTCTCCTGAGGGCTGTGTCCCCTGATGTCCCCTCTTGTCTCTCATAAACATTTTGTGCTGAAATGAAAGGCCATCGTGTTCCCAAAGTAGATAAAAATATTTGGTTCCCTGACAGACATTCCAAAGAGATGATTTTGAAGACTGTGTGCCTGTTCCTGTGGACAATTCTAAGGATCAATTTGTGGTGACATTCCACAGACTTCCCACTCCCTCCAGCTCTTCTTCCAGCTAGGAGAGGTTGGGGTTGGGGGGCCTGGAGACCCACCATGAGAGGGTGCTAGACTGCGGGCAAATGTAAGTCAGACGAGGTCTATCCTGCAGGAGGATCCCATTCCATGGGAGCAGCAGTCCCGGGTGCAGAGAACCAGAGCCCGTGGCAGTGAGTGCCCAGTGTTCAGCGGAGGCCCACAGCAGGGCCAGGGGTTAAGGGAGCAGTGATTGCTGCAGGAGGACAGTGCTGTGGTTAGTGGAAAAGCCAGGGCACGCAGGCTGCACACAAATTAGTTAGGCAGGGCTGACAAGGAGCAAGGGCTCAGGCAAGGGGTACATCACAACCAAAATGAAGAGATGGGATGGCACAGGGCTTGTCGGAACGGGAGGTGACTCTGTCTGACTTCTTCAGAGTGTTTATGTATGAGATGAAGGACGTATGAGGGCGAAAAGCCAGGCAGATGCTTGTGGCCCCCAGACCTCCACAGAGAGTGCCTGTGGGCTCCACAGAGGGGCAGGGGGAGGGAGCAAGGGGTGTCCATCCTCACTGCATTGCAAGCCAGAAGCGCTCAGCCCCACACAGGATAAGTAATTGGGGCATAGAATGCCTGGGCTGGCCCTGGGGACTAAGGGTGGGGGGCATAGCTTATGCGGCTCATAGGGTAAGGGTCAGTGGCCTGTCCTCCTCCCAGAATCCAACGGAGAGGCCAGAATGACCATATATTTCATTTCATATATCCTCCTCCACACTTTCAACCACCTCGCTCACTGGTCCCCTCTGCAGCATTCTCACCTTGCACACCAGGTACCAGAACATCCCCTTCCTGTAGGCTGTGTTCCTATAGAGCTCTGTAGTCTTGCTGCAGGACCCAGCTGTTCCCCCCCACTCCCCACCCTGTCCCAGTGGCTCTGCTGAGCATGGCCTCACAGGGCCCCTCTCTGTCTTCCCCATAGCTCCTGGAAGGCACAGAGGACTGTGAACACCTCTTTGCGGGGGGAGGTGTTTGGGGGTCCTGGGTGGTGACTGGCCCACAGTGGTGCCCAGCAACCTCTGCAGACAGAAGCTGTTCTCTGCTCTAGAGACCACTGTGTCCAGAAGACTCTGCTGAACTGAGTCGGTGATGGCTGGCTCAGGCTGGAGGGCTCACTGGTCACCATGGTACAAAGAGAAAGCACCCTGGCCTGAGTTGGTGCTGAGCCCAGGCCTGGTGAGGCCGAGCGGGAGTGACCTTAAGAGACTGATTTCCCACTCTGTGGGTCTTAAGTTCCCCATGTGTCCTCGAGGGCCCTGCAGTTCTGGTCTCCTGAGGTTTTAGGCATCACCGGGGCCTGTGGCTCCGGGACAGACTGGGGAGTGGCAGGGCATTACCCCTTGCTCCTGACAGATCTGCGTCAGTCTCTCCAGCTGCTCGTCTTGGATGACCTTGGCCTTCTCGTACTGCTGGATGACCATCTCCATCTCCACCTTCACCGGCAGGACGTAAGCTGGAAGACAGAGACAGCTCCGTGAAGAACTTGGCAGTAGTGGGGCTCAGGAGGGAGAGGGGCCGGTCCCAGCAGCCAGCCAGCGGCAGGTTCAAGTCCAGGAGTGGTTCCTAGAGGAGCCGGGGGGTGCAGGGGCTCAGAGGATTTCTAGGAACCCCACAGTACCCAGATAGTATAAGAGGGCTAGAACCCTAACCTGCGGTGACCAAGAGAACTGTTTTCCTCCTTTGTCCTAGTGACAGCACCCTTCCTTCTGGCTGTGTGCACAGCTGCCCGGAGCAAGGGCTGGACTTTTGAGTATCCTGTGCAGCTATGGGCAGCTGTGAGACCACAGTCTGGACATCGGGAGGCAAGTGCAGGCGTCATGCAGCAGCTTCCGGGAGCTGGCGGTAACAAGGAAGCAGAAATCCTGGAACCCTCACTCACTGCTGGTGGGAAAGTGACATGGGGCAGCTGCTCTGGAAAACAGTGGGGCAGGTCCTGAGATGGCTAAAACAGAGTGACCACAGGGCGGGGCGAGTCCATGCCTAGGCACTTCAGAGAAACGAAAACATACCTCCACACAAAAGCTTGGACATGGATGTTCCCAGCAGTCAAATGTGGAAACAAGCTAAACGTCCAGCAACAGATGAGGGGATAGAGAAAATGTGGCCCGTCCATACAAATGAGCACGATGCAAAAATAAAAAGAAATGAAACACAGGCTACACACAGATGAAACCTGAACGCTTTTGCTCATGAAGGAAAGCAGACACACCAGAACACACAGACTATGATCCTACTCATAGGAAATGTCCAGAAGAGGCAAATTCTACAGAGACAGGAAGTAGGTTAGTGGGTGCCTAGGCCTGGGAGGGTCATGTGAAGTGACTGCTAATGGGTATGGTCTTTCTTTTTGAAGTGGTGAAAAGGCTCTAAGCTTAGGTTTTGGTGATATTTGCATGACCCCAGGAATATACTAAAAGCCACGGAATTGTGTACTTTAAATGGGTGTTTCATGGTGTGTGAACTATATCTCAATAAAGATGTCTAAAGAGGAAAGGTAGCTGGGGCTTTCCTTTTGCCTCTTTATCTTCTTCCTCTCTTCCTTCTTCCTAGTGGCTGAGATGAGGATGTGATGGCTGGCCCTGGAGCAGCCATCCTGGGCCATGGGGTGAATTTGGAAAGTAGACAATGTACAGCAGAGCAACAAACAGGAGGAGCCTGGAGTCTCAACTACAGAGAGTGCCACATCAGCCCGGGACACCCGACCTGCAGACTTTCCTGTGAGAGAAAGGCTTCCGCTTTAAGTCACTGTCATTCTGGGTTTCTTACTCATGGACAGTCCTATTCACCCAGAGGAGAGAGTCTAGCCTCGGGTTGGAGGGCCCCAGATCTTGCAGCCTGTGGTAGCAACACGGGCCCCTCCCTTGGGCAGTTCTCCGCACTCTGTGAAGTCTCAGTATCAACTCCTGACCCGACCCTGGCCTCTGGTCTTCATGCTCTTCTCATGTCGCAGAATTCAGCTTTTCCTGACTTGTCAGAAACTTTGGTCACATGCCTCTCTTGCCGCTGTATTCTACAACTCTCCACATCTCCACTCTTCTATTCCTTTTCCACCCATGGTCTCCCACCCTCTGGGTGTTCTCTGGCTGCTGCAAGAATCATGTGGGGCAGAGAAAGCAGAATTCTCCTGCTTGCTTCTCAACTGGAGGGCGGTTCACTTGTCCTGCAGGCCCGTCTCCAGGCTCCCAAGGCTGGACCCAGTGAGCTTCTGCCTCCTCAGAGCTCTGCTGAAGCCAATGCACACCCAGGGCAAGAGAAGCAAATTGACACCCACACTTTCACCCAGCACATCCCTATTCCAAGGCTTCCAGTGGTACAGCCACGCCTGCTATGTCAGGAAAAAGGGGCAGCAGCTGGGAAGAGCATTCGCAATGGGCTGTCAAGACCCATCAGTGTGAGGGTGTCCAGCTGTTCACAGCTGGCTGAGAAGAGCCAGAAGGCGCTGTTCCTGCTCTGAAGGGAAACGATGTTCTTGAGAGTGGACGCGCCCTGAGCGGAGGAGGGTGAGTGTACAGATAAAGAACACACTGGCACTTGCTGGTGGGCCTGAGCTCCAATTTGCTTTGCTGTGCGACCCTTATCCCTCTTGGCCTCAGTTTCCCCATCCGTCAAATGACAGGAATGGATGAGACAACCTCTCAGAGCCTTCCCTATTTGGACCTTACAAAGTCACATTCCAGTTGGATGAAGATTCTGGATTAGGAGCTAGCTCTCTGAAAAGACATCACACCCCACATTGCTAACCGGGTGGAATGTGGGGGCAGGGACTAGCAAGAGGGAACCCTGCCAGGGGATGGGAGACGCCAGAGGCTGTCCTTCCTGCCCCACTCCCCTGCAAATGCTGTTGGGGTATCCTCATAGCCACAATTTCTGACATTTGCAACCAAAATTTGGGCCAGAGTGACCTTAAGAGTCTATATATGATACAATCTGTAGTCTTAATAGTCTATCTAACGGTGGTCTGAACCTGCTCCAGAAGGTCCTTAGAGATGCCCCCAGGAGAAGAGAGGGCAAGGAGGTGGGCTCTGCCCACCCCGCCCCCCACTTCAAGTCAACCAAAACGCTTCCCTTTTAATCTATCTTTCACACTGGAGAGCTGCATAAGATTTTGCAGAAGAAAGGGTTTTGCTACTTAAAAAAAGCTCAGGAATCATCATCTATATAACCTCCTTGTTGTGCCTTGCCCCTCCATGCGACCACCTGGCTCAGACTGCCCACACTCCTGCAGGAGCCCACCTCCTTGAGGGGCAGGCCAGCCCATCTGTGGTGGCTCTGTGCCGAGTCTGTCTGAGGTGAGGTGGGCCTCTCTGTCATGTCCTGGGAGGTCTAAGGACCACCTTCTGGAACCTGGAGCTGGCTTCTCCCTCTTCCCCATCCCCAGGCCACCCCATCCTAGTACCCTGCCCTGTTCTTCAGGGACAAGGTTTCCAGAATTCTCTCATTTGGGTGTCCCTCTTCCGGGGGGGACACTCTCAGGTCTGTCATCATTTCCTGGAAATAGAGGAATGACCCAGGTCAGGGCACAGCTCTCCAAAAGAGGTGGCTCCTTTGGGAGGGTGGCCTTTGGCTCTGGCGGTAGCAAAGGCAGGGGGAGAGCGGAGGTATCAGGTACTCTCTGGGAACGGGAGCTCAGATGGGAGCACGCGCCACTAACACTGACCAAAACAAGCCAAAACGCAGACCAAGCCAGCACCTCTCCCAGAAACCATCTTGAGCCGTTTGCAGGTCGACAGGTTGGGGTGGGGTACCCCTTGCTGGACAGAGGGGAGACGGGCCCCATAGGGAGCAACCCCTCGACCTGTAGGCTGGACGAAGCCAGTGGTGAGTCTGTAGGCGGCGGGTGGCAGGTGTGCGTCCAAACCCTCAGGCTGTGCACTGCTGGTGTTCCAGAATGGCAGGCCCTGCTGTAAGTTCTCATGGGAGGCACTGGCCAGCCGGACATACAATAAATAGTTATGTTGGAACAAATGCTCAAGTGCTTGCATGGGACATCTGGGCAGTGTGTGCAGCTCCTGGACATGTGACATGGAGTGAGTGGTGATAGGCTTGGTGTTTCTGCACCAGCAGGCTCTGGCCTCCAGTCCCTGAGGCTGGCAGGGTTATGCCTCCCACCCACCTCGTATCACGTGGCCTCCCTCTGCTCTTAGTCAACAGTGCCAGGCTCAGTAGTGGCCACCTGCCACCCTGCCAGTGCCGCTGACCCTTCTTGGACCACTCACCATCAATGACCCTCTTCACCCGCCAGATCCGGAGCATGATAATGAGGCTGATGGCATCCCAGGGGCTCCTGGGCCCATTGGCCACAGTGGACGCCACCATCGGGGCCAAGGACAGGATGATCACAGCCCCATCAAACACCTGTGAGAGGAATTGGATTTCAGTGCCATGGGCCACTTCCTGGATGTCCCAGAAGCAGGTCAGGCAAAGGAGCTGGTATGGCCGAATTCTCCAGGAGGTCTGTCCCCACCTCAGGTCTCCCCTGACCCTCCTCCATCTCTTCAGTGACCTTTCCACTCCTAGACATGCCCATGGTACTCTCTTCCCTCTTAAGTGACCTCAGCCCATCCCCAGACTTTGTTCCGACGGCCTGGGGTTGCTCCCAGCATCTTTTCCCTGTGTCTCATCCCCTCCTGGGAGTGGGCTTGTATTCCATGCCCCAGTGTTCCTGTTCTAGCCTTTCTGAATCCCTCACTGGCAGTGGGGGCTGAAGGCTGGATTCTTCCCCTTGGGTAGCAGGATCCCAGAGCCTACATCTTATTTCTATCTGATGCTGAGTCTCTCACCATAAGGAGGAAGGGCTAGGAGAAGAGGGGGCCCAGCATGGGCAGTTCAGCCTTGGGCCCCGACCTTCTATCTACCTGCTCAAGCTTGGGTTCATCTGGACTTCCATGGGCCAGGCCTTTATGTCTGTTCTCAGCATGTGGCCCAAAGAAGCTACAGTGTGGATGTGGGGTGGGAGGTGGGTGAGGAAGGAGTGGACAGTGGACATGGTCCTGGTCCTACATGCACAAAACTCCCAGCGATGGCCAGGCTTCCTTGGACTCTCATCCGCACCCACTAAACCAGACCCTTTTACAGGAAGCAGAGTGGCAGGATACTCTACTGAAACAAGCTTGCCCAGCTCTTTGACCACTGGGCCGTTTTAGAGTGGAATCATTTGTTTTAAGACACATTTCAAAGCTTTTCCAACTGACTCAAAAAAAATTCTCAAATCTTGCAGAATTTTGAGGAGAATTTTCAGGCTGTCCCTTTGCCAGGAACTTTCTCCATCTGCCTGTCTCCTGCCCTCCAATCCCAACAACACAGCCACAGGGACTTCTGCACCCAGTGTGGAAGGATTAGGCTTTTTTGAGGGTCCCACCCGGAGGGATGTTTTCCGTCTCCCAGGATGGCCAGCGTGGGGAGTGCGCGTTGACGCTGGCCTTTACCTCTATTTTGTTTTCGATATAATCCCAGATCCCAAGCACCACAATCCGAAGTACAGTCTGGGGAGAGGAAATGAGAGAAGGGATTATGATTACTGCTCTCCAGCCCCTGCCCATCCCCCCAGTGGAGGAGATTCCCGAGCTCAGAATCGGGGCTCTGCCTCCTTGTTCAGTAATGGAAAATGTCTTTACCACCCTCCGAGAGTTTCTCAGCTTACATGCCCTCCCCACCACACTTTGCTTCAGCTCCTGGTTTGCATCACGATCCATGCAAACCTACCCCCCCTCCACACCCTAACATACTGCAGTGCTCCCAGGACATACAGAATATACCCCGATCCCTCTTCCCTCTCGAGTCATCTCCTGCACGCCTGTCTATGCCACAAATCTACAAACATGCAAGCTCTTTCCTCTTTTGCCTTGTCTTTGCATATGGCAGACTGCCTGTTCGTTCCTCTCCCCTCTCCCCCAATCTTCTCTCTTTTTCTTAGAGAATAATTGGATAATCAGCATGGTCACCCAGCTACAGCCAACATCTCCCAGCTGTGGAAGGCATTAGGCTCCTTCTCCTCTTTCCCTCTGCCCAAAAACTAGACTGTGTAGGTATGGTGGGTGAGCCATCTTTGGTAGGGAGGGCTGGGCAACAAGATGGAGGCCTTCTGGGTTCCCAGCAGCCCCAAACGACCACATCTGCCTGAACTGTTCACCCCACTTGTTCTTCCGTGAGAGAGAAATGGACCCCGCCTTGTTGAAGCCCTTGTGTTTTCTGTTTTCTTTTTAGAGCAGTGTGGCCAGTGTGCTAAGCAGCGGTGCCCTTTCCCTTCTCTACCTGGAAAAGGTCTTCCTGTCCTTCTGGCCCCTGCTCGGATGTCACCTCTGTGAAGGTCTCCCACACTCCCTGGGCTCAGTCTTTCCTTGGTGTTCCTGCAGAACTTGGGGACATCAATAACTCTCTGTGCTTCATTGTACCTTGTGGTGATTACTTCCCTGATGCCCCAGGCAAGGCCCAAGAGACACTGATTTCTCTCACGCAGAGTAGACACGGAATGCAAGTGTGGTTTGAGTCCATGAACAAATGCACGAATGAAGGATGAATTCCTTAAGACCCCTAGTAATTTACTCCAATGCTGCTGCCTTTAGGAGAGGGCTCCTCCCCAGGACTATGTCTCATTCCAAAGAGAGTATGTACATGCCAGTCTCAGAGGACCCCGGTACATGTGTCTGGAGGCCCTTCCTAAAGATGACTAGCTCCCAGTAATTCACACCAGATGGTGTCTCTGCTCGCATGGGCTGCAGTACAAGACCAGCCATCTGAACTCAACAAAGCTGCGGACCGCCCATGGATCTCCACCCACACTTACACCACAAAAAGGCTTGGCTGATAAAATTCACCTCCTCCTTGTTAAAGCCTATCCTGTCTTCGTGAAGGAATGAGTAGGTGGGATCCTGGTAGCATCTTTGACAACAGAGAGGGTCATGTGATAGCCTGATGTCCATTCTTACATGGCTTCTTGATAGGGAACCAATGCTTAACTGCAGGACACACTCCAGAAACCTGGGTTGAGGTCCAAGACATCTTGAAGTCACAGCTCAGTAATGGACTGGTTGTGTGGCCTTGGACAAGTCAAATCGCCTCTCTGTGCCTCAGTTTCCCCTCTGCCAATGAGATGGGTTAAATGATACGAATCTCCCAATTCTTTATGAAATTAACCTTTGCCATTTACTATATACCAATAAGTGCCAGGCCCTGGGCCAGCACCTCACATATGGTTCTCATTTTGCAGAGAGGGAAGCTGAAGCTCACAGAGATGAAGTGGGCTTCCCAGGTCACTCAGGCATTGGATGGTGAGTTGGCATTTGGGCCTGGATGTTTTTGACTCTGTGTGGTATTCTCCAGCAGCGTAACCACAGATGGGCCTTGTTTCTTTGGTTGCTATTCCATCCATCTAACTGTGCTGACATTGAAATGTGGTGTTTATCTCCTCTGAAATGTCACACTGGCCACATCCACTCCAAATTCCCAGTTGTGAGGCTCCCAGAAGCAGAAAGTCCAGGCCAAGAGAGAGGGAAAGAGGGCCTGGTCCGAACAGGATTTCTCCTGGGGCTGCTACTTCTCCTTTTTCCTCTTTTAAAATTGTGGTAAAATACACATAACACAAATTTTACCGTTTTAGCCATTTCTAAAAGTGTACTGTGGCATTAAGTACATTCACACTGTCACGCAACCGCTCATCTCCAGAAGTTTTCCATCACACTCATTAAAACCCAACTCCCCGTCCCCACCTCCCCGCCCCCCCACTGTGCCCATCACCACCACTCTACTTTTTGTTTCTGAGTTTGACTACTCTAGGACCCTCATATAAAAGGAATCCTATCACTTCTTGATAAACAAGGCAGCAGTCCAGGGGATGTGGGATTGGGGGATGAAGAAGGGAGCCAGCCAGGCTCGAGATGCAGCCAGCAACCCCAACAAGGGGAGGAGCAGACAGCAGACAAGATACATGGAGCCTCTGCACTCTGGGAAGGGATGGAAGTTGAATGGCTACCCGGCTCAAGCTGAACCACAGAAACCAGCAGAGCAGCTAGAGCATGGGCTACTTGCCTCCCTCCTTGCTAGCCCATCCCACTGGGATCCATTCTCTGAGGTCCGACTCAGGTCACCCTCCTCCTTCCTAACCCAGTCCATGGAAACACAACAGCCAAAGGCAGCTGTGGAGACACCTCCTGGCCCAGCCTCCCACCACAGAGGGGGAACTGGTGGCGTGGAGACAGCTGCTCCAAGTCTGAGTTAAAGCTAGAATGAGAACCCAGCTCGGAGACAGCCCATCTGGCAGCCTTCATCTGCAGCATCCTTTGCCAAATTCCCCTGCCCACGGAGACAGGGACCTGGCCCCACTGCCTGGTAGGGACTGACTGATCCAGTCACAGCTGTGTTTCTCAATAGGCAGGCAAAGACTCCCTGCGTCAGCATCTGGGAATCTGTCTCAAATGCAGATTCCTGGGCTCGCATGGAGATCCAGGTATCCGAATCTATGGGGGCAGGGACCAGGAATATGCCTTTTTCACAAACTTCCCTAGGGTACCTACTGGAACCACAGGGATTTATCAAACACAATGCCCCAGTTGGAAACAGGGAAGTCACATGCCTAGATGCCAACAGGGAGGAGAATTACAGTAACAGTCCAAAGTCAGATCCTCTTTGTGGCT
This sequence comes from Mellivora capensis, assembly GCA_004024625.1. Taxonomy (NCBI): domain Eukaryota; kingdom Metazoa; phylum Chordata; class Mammalia; order Carnivora; family Mustelidae; genus Mellivora; species Mellivora capensis. Next base: position 13,101 of record PISX010012475.1, on the reverse strand, counting down.
CTCTCCATTACTAAGCATGTGCCATCGGCTAGAATGAGGGTGGACAGCGCCCCATGCTGCCTGCCTCACCAGGCTGCTATGAAGCTCCACGGGGAAGGCAAGAACAGGGCAGTGAGGAGGGACTGTTTTATCACCCACTCCAACTGGAGGCCCCTCGTCCTGCAATCCTGCCCCCAAGAGTTGCAAAGGGCTTTGAGCAAGGGTCCAAGGAAACCCATATCCTCGGAATTCCTGGAGCTTGGAAGCTCTAGCTGCCTTTTCCCCACCTAGGACTGAGGGTTTTCAGCCCCTTCATTCCAACCTTGCCTTCAAGAGCTAAGGATGCTCTGGCACATGGGATAGGCCAAACTCTTAGCAAAACTCCAATGAGAGCATCACATATTTACTATAAGCCCAGCTCTCCTACCGTCTTGCAGGTGCAGAAACAGCCTCAGGGAGAAACAGGCAAACCCTTTGGTCCTCAGCCCCTCTTCGTTCCCACCTCAGATGCCCACATCTTTTCCCCTCAGGAAGCCCTGCTTTCTGGAAGGACTCCTCTTCCCTCTCCCTGGAGAAGGGATTTAGGCTTTAGGCAGCAGGAGGGAAGAGTGAGACTCTGGCATCTGCTCCAGACTCTGTCTTAGTCAGGTGGCAGTAAGGCCTCCGGCACCTCCTGAGAAGGCCCCACCTTCTCTCCCTGGGATGGGGTCTGATGATCTTCTAGGGCTCGGGAACCTTGGGGGATACAGGCAGAAGCACCTGCTAGTCGGTAGAACACCTCTATAAAATTTAATAAAAGGCACCCCTTTTCCAGACAGAGGGAGATCCCCTGGCTCACTGCCTGGTGAGCAGAGTAGGGGTTGGCACCCTTGCTCCCTGCAGAGCCATCCCCGAAACCAGGCCCCACCAGCGGGGGAGAAGGGAGTGGCACACACCTAGGTCTGAGCCTGTGCCCCGGCAACACTGTAGCTGGGCAGGGTGGGGGAGTGGGGTGCAGGCTGGCCTTGGGAACACCCACAGTGGGCACAAGGTGGCTGGGGGCTGACCCCACGCACTTCTTCAGGAAGCACATCAACTCTTGGGCGAGTTTTCTCTGCCAATATAGCTGCTGGCTCCTTCCTCTTAACCTCCCATCCCCAGGTTAAGTAAGAGCAGCAAGAGGAAGACATGGAATTCAGGATCCAGCCACAAGGAAGAAGTAAGAAATGTGAGGAACCTTTGTAGGGTCTGAAAGCAGTCTTGAATTGGTGCGCAGAAGAAAGGCTTTCTGGGTAACAGGTGCAGGTTGGGGGTGATGGGGGAGCACAGTGGTGCCTCCTAGGCTTAGGTGATGATAAAACAGGGGCAGAGGCACCAGCCTCCCCTTCATTCCTCCATCCTTACACCCTCAAAATCCATGGGCATGGAGCACAGCAAGCCTCCTCCCCAGGAGGTTGGTGTCTTCCCTAGGGGTCTACATGTGAACTCCTGACCAGACACAGTACACACCTCTGATACCTCCGGTGGACCAGGGCTCATGGGCAAACTGCTGCGCTCTCCCTGGTGCTGGCTTCATTCTGACAGGAGGTGCTCAACTCCCTTGAAAGAATGGGTACGAGACCCGTAGGGCAGACAACATGACCAGTTGTCAGTCCCTTCTACATTGTGTGTGTGCACTCTGTGCCAGCCCTCAGGTGAGGAAGCAAGCATGAAACACACAGGCTGTGCAAAGCTGAGTTCCAGAACTTCCTCTCAGCCCAAGAACCCTCTCAGTCTCCTCATTCTAAAACATCCCTCATTGATCCCATCTCTCCCTTCAGCCACCACCTTCCCTCTTCTCCCAGGTGGAGGTTTGGAGGTGGCTCCTCCACTTCACCCGCTGCAATCTGCCACGAGCCCCACCACAGCGGTGGAACCGCTCCCACCTTGTTAGTGATGACCCCCTATTGCCGGCTCTCATGGATAAAGTCCTGCAATTTATCTCAGTGTGGCAGTGTCTAGTGTGCTGGGAACTTCCCTCCTCTTCAAGAACCCCCCTTCTGTCTCCAGGGTACCAGCAGCTCTGGGTTCTCCTCCCACTTCCCTTGGCTACACCTGCTCGTTCATCTGGGCTTTCTTTTCCTCTGTCAATACAAACAGTGCTTCCCAGGGCCCCAGTTTCTTCTCTACTCCCTAACCCCATCCAGGAATGATCGATCGCTACCTTGGATGCAATTCCCACCCATATCCAGAAGCCCCCTTAGTCCATGTGTCCAGCAGGAGCTCCGCTTGGCAAATCCCATCACTGTCGCCTCTTTGGCTGGCCTTCTCCACTGCCGTGCTCCCCTCCGACCCCTGGCCGCCAGTGATGATCTGTGATCAATGTAGCTCTTTAATCTCTTTCCCACTTGTCCCTTTCTCCATCTCCCTTCCACTTTCTGGTTCAAACCGTTAACCTCGAACAGCTGAGCCGTGCCTCCTAAATGGTCTCCAAATTCCAGTCTTCCCCCTTCCTCCAGACCTGGATGTCAGGGTGACTTTTCTAAAAAGCCAATGTCATCACAACCCTCTCCTGCTTAGAGGCCTCTGGCGACTCCCCACTGGCTTTGGATCAAGACCCCAATCCCTGAGCAAGACATTAGGGGCCCCGGATGTCTCACCACCTCCCCTGCCATAGTGGACAACCAGACATAGGGTGCTGGCTCCCGCCTCTGTCCCCTATGCATTCTGTGACAGCTGCCTGAGGTCCTTCCAGCTCACCCACCTGCAAACTCACACCTCTGCGGACAGATTGCTTCCATGACTACCTTGAGCTTGAACTTCAGCCCCTTTTCCAGGGCTCTCATATTTGCTTGGCTGCTTCCCAGCCAACTACAGATACCCCGAAGCTGGGCCTGCACGGTAGCACCAGATTTTTATCTCTGCACAGCACCTCAGGTGCCTGGCTGAGGTGTGCGAAGACCAAGGGCTCCTGGGAGCGGTAGAAGAGCAGCAAGAAGTCATAGCAGGCTTGCTCCAGTGCTGGTCCCATGGGGGTGGGGGGTGGGGCACAAGGCCCGGACTGGGGATGGCAGCCTCACACCTTCTGAATCAAGCCTGATCCCTCGAGAAGTCCAGTGCTCTGGGCGCTTACCCATTTCCTCCTCTTCAGTCTTTTTATGACATTTTCATAATCCTATCAGGCTTTTCTTGTGAGGTGGTGGGGCAGCTGCTGCTCACATTGTGGAAGGGACAAGTGCAATCAGAAGTGACAGGATGTGTGGCTCTCTCAGCTGGGGGAAAGGCAGGTTTGGGGCCCCGATTTCCCTCCACCTCTCTGAAACGTGGAAAGGCAGACAGGGAAGCCAGACTCCTGTCGTTTTATCCAATCTGCAACCCTGTGTCTCTCTTTCCGAAGTGCGCCCCCTTCAGTGGGGTCAAGAAGGCAGCCCTGCCCCTGGGATAGGCCCAAGTCCCTCAGGTCAAAGATGAGGAAGCCAAGGCCCAGAGAGTGCCAGTGACTTGCCCCACGTGCCGCATCCCCGTGGCCAAACTGGCTCCCTCTTGTTGCATCCTCGTCAGACACAGAGGGGACGCAAATGCATCATTTCTCAGAGTGTGAAGCCCAACACCGCTTCTTGCCTTCCATGGGATGACCGAGGCTCACCCCTGGGAGGACGTGGCAGGTGGGAAAGGGACCCCCTCATGAATCCAGAGTCTTGGGGTGGCTGCTGATTTGGAAAGAGGAAGCCCTGCGTCAGTTTGGCTTAGTTGGCAATGGCCTTCCCTTGGTAAAGGCACAGGTAAGCCAGCAGGCCTGGCTCCCTTGAGATGGAGAGGCTGCACTGGAGAGGAGGTAGCCCCCACGACTGATGGTGAAAGAAGCCTTGACCAACTGACAGGTGGAAAAACAAAATGTGGCCTCTCCATCCAATGGAATCTTATTCAGACATAATAAGAAATGATTCCCTAAGCCATGCAACAACGTGGGTAAACTTGACAATGCTACGTTGATGGAAAAGATCGTGGATCATATGACTGTGTTTATGTGAAATACCCAGACTAGTTAAGTTACCGGACAGAGAAAGCAGATCAGTGGTTAGAGGGGCTGGGTCAAGGGGGAATGGGGAGTGACCGCATCATGGGTTCAGGCCTCCTCTGAGAGGAAGGAAAATGTTTTGGCGCTCAAAGAGGTAACCTAGCACAGGGTATGCTCTAAATGCCACTGGATGGTATAGTTTAAAAGAGTTATGTTATGCAAATTTCACCTCAATAAAATAATAAGAAGAGGAGGACGAAGCAGCAGCTGCTTCCACCACTGCCTTGAGGCTCCTATCTAGAAGGCCAGCCATGGGTCAGCTTTCTCCTCTTCCAGGAAAAGAGCTGGGCCTCTCTACCTTCCCCCTCCCACCATGCCCAGCATTAGGGGACGGGGCCAACACCTCCTGGCCTGTGTGAGAACCCTGCTGCTGGGTGGCCCAGTCTGGCTAGGCCCCAACCCCGTACAGTTTCAGGAAGAGAAGCAGCTGGGCTCCCCAGTTGTACGTGGCTGGCTGGTCCCGATGTCAGCCAAGGGTGGGGTTGACTATGATTTGCAAACAGCATTTGTACAATTCTCCATCTGGACTCCAAAAGTTTTGCTTGTTCTTGGGTGCTACAGAGCCATCTGGAAGCACAGTGACTATCAGGGCCCAGGAAACTCTTGGGGCACCTGCTTTCACCTTGGGCCCTTTTAGGGACCCCACCCAACCTGCCTGCCTGATATCCACTGTCACAATGTTGAGAAGCATCTCAGGCAACTAGCACAGCCTGTTTGAACAGATGTCCTCAAACTGAGCCCAGAGCAGCCTCAACCTTCTCTTCTTTGGGTCTAGACGTGTCTCCTGGGGATGCACAGCACAGGGTGACCCATCTGCCTTGAAGCAGCCCTCAGAGCACTGAGATGGGCAAAGGATGGGGTGGAGCCTGCTTCTGGTCCCACCTGTCATTCCTGCAGACCCTGGGCAGCTTTCCACTCTTCTCCAGGCCTCACTGTCCCAACTTGTCAAATACCACGCCCACATTCTGGGTTGCCCTAAAGCTTAGTTGAGACAAGAGCTAGGATACTGCTCAGGACTGGTGAAAAGGCACCTACCACAGCATCAGGAGCCCTGTAGGTCAAACCTTTGTAGAATCTGTGAATTAACACCCATTCATTAAGTCCTGCCAGGCTTGGAGTCTTGGAATGACCCCACCCTCGGCCTACAGCCATGTCTCTAGGTATTTCCTGAGGAAAACGGGGCCAGACTTCAAGGGGTGACGTTCATTTCACACTAGACGAGGCGGGTGTGTGGGTCGCGCTGGGTCAGGGGTCCGAGGCTTTGCAGGGATGGATCTCTTCTTTCTCGGTTCCTGGCCCTGGCCCTTCCCCCAGAGTCTCGGTCCCCTCACAACCTTTTGTCGCTAGGGCCACAGAGGGATGCAGTGGTGACAGCCTAGATCAGGAGCCCAGAGGCCTGGGCCCAGCTTTGGCCAGAATTGGCCAGGTAAGTCCAGGCCACTCTCCTTGTCTGTACCATTTGAAAAACGCCACTGCCAGCATTTCCAGCACTGAAAATGCACGGCTGAGGGACAATGGCTCCCCTGGCCCTTCTCACCAGAGGTGCCCCAGTCACCGAGGAGCACAAACACTATCCCACGACTCCAAACCCGCTGGGGAACAGGGGTGGAGGGGGACCTCTCTGAGGCTTCCTTGTGCTTGCTGATGCTTGGTTCTTCGGGGCACTCTGCGACATGCGCAAACCCAGGCGCATGACTTGGGCTGCCCCATCCCGAGATCAGCGTGTAGCAGCCCCTGAGTTCCCGCTGGGCAGGGTGCCCTGTTACTCCCCTGTTAGCCCTCTGTTACTCCACATTACTCCTCTGATGCTACCCGGTTATGGCTCCACCTGACCTGGTCTTTGGTCTTTGACAAGGCCACGGGCAGGGACTGGTGGGAAGCTGGTGGGGAGCCCTGGCTCCTCCCACTCTGGGTGTGTGTCTGGGAGTGGGTGGCGGTTTGAGGCTGAGATTCCTCTGTACAGGGGCTTGCCTGTCTCAGGCATCTTGTCTCTGGCAGTGACAGGAAGGGAATGCCAAATTCATGCTAGGAAATAAATTCTGCAAAGCCAATAAAATCAAAGCAGAGGGATAGAAGGAAAAACTGCAGCAACTGATGAAACATTTTTGTTGGCAGTCACAGGCACAGGACACATTTTCCAAGGTTTGTATCAAGGAGACATCTGGCCATGGCTTGTGTGTTTGCGGGAGGGAATCATGGGGAATGGAGGCAAGGTTGCTGGGGAGGGCAAGACCCTCCAAAGGGAAGGAGGCTGGGAAGCAGGCACTGTGGAGGGGCTGCTGAGTCACCTCCAGGGCAATGGTTTCAGCGAGCTGGTGGGGACGCTCCCCGGGAGGGTCAATGTTGGGTTCTGTTCCCAGAGCCAGAGCTTTAGGCCCGGGCTTGCCTGCCAACCCTGTGTGCTGTAGGAATTGAAGCATGGGAAGGGATTGTTCTGTGCTTGGATTGCCTGCCACCCAGCCCCACCACACCGCACACCCAGACTCAGGATTCAGGACTGATCTTTGAGGATATTGAGGGCTACTATATGGGGCCAGAGCCAGCCCACAAGAGGACCTCGGGACTCTTAACTCTTTAGGTTTCCTGACCATGTCTCCAAATAGTCTGTACTTCTATACCTTCACTCACGAGGTTCCTCTTGCACAGCATCCTTCTTCACTTCGAGGCACTGCTGTGCTCTGGGACCCAGAGCCCCCTGAGCCTGTGGGGTAGCAGCGTCCGTGTTGATGTGAGCCGTGTGTGTGTGTGTGCATGTGCACGCATCTCTCCAACAGGCTCTCTGCCTTTTCTTTCTGCCATTCTCCCCATGCTTTGTGACCCTGCTGAAAGGCCCCACTGGGCCCTCTGCATGAGCTGATGTGGGCCTGTGGCTGTGGAGGTGGGGCAAATGGGCAGATAGGGACAGTGAGCTGCTGACTTGGGCTAGTCTTTTGCTCCATTGGGAAGAACTGGATTTCCACAGGAAATTCTCCCATCTTTCAATGACTTGCCACTGCTCACAAGATAAAGCCCAACCTTCCCAGCCCCCTGGGAGACCTGGCCCACAGCAGTCCGAAGTCAACAGCACTGAAATGCAGGCCAGGGTATCATGGTGATGGTCTGGGGACTGCTTGAAAGAAGGGTCACTCACCCCTGTGTACAGGCAGAGCAAGGTGCTGGCATCCTGGCTGCCCAGGTGGTTCAGTCTCATACTGGGCAACTAGCTCACACTAAAACCCAGTGGCCCAGGAGTCCCCAGGAGCTCGTTCCCTCTTCCTTCACACAGGGAGATCCCAACTTGGGCTTCAGCTGGCTAGAGCAATGGTAAAGGGGTCCGTGATCCCTGATCCCACCACTTCATTCCTGTGGCCTCTGCTCATACTCGGCCTAGCAGACCCCACAGTCCTGCATCCCCTGCTCAAGTCCACTGCCCAGGCTTGTGACTCCATTCTCTCTGCCCACTGTGTGCCTAAGCCCCGGGTAGCTCTCACCACCTGCAGGCCCCCCGGGCATCAGCCCAGCCCCCTGCCTGCTGCTCACACACACGGCCTTTTGCCCTCCCTCAGCCGCTTCCCACTCAGTCTCATCTTCACACATGTTGTCGCCTACCCCTTACTCGGAGGATACCTGCTTGTCCTCTGGGATTCCATGCAGGGGTCACGAGCTGGGGTTCAGGCCTCCCTGGAGGCGTCAGCAGTGGCACTGACACCTCCTAGCCCAGAGCCCAGCCCCCTGCCCTGTTTTCCCCTCTGTGCAGCCTTGAGGGCCAGCAGAAGGGAGGACACTGGTAAATATTTAGGGAACAGAGCTCGGTCTCCCCAGGGCAGGAGTTGTCCTAAAGAGGTCACAGGACCCAAGTCTTTACCTACCTCTGAGAAGAACACCGAGAGAATGACCAGGCTGATCCAGTGAATTATGCCGGCAAACTGGAATGCACTGGAAACTGCAACAGACACAATAACGGGCCAATTTTAGGTGGAAGGAGTTAGGTGCATTGGTAGAGGGCCTTCACAGCATGGAGGCAGACCTCTGGAAGCCCGGGGCCTGCTCCTGGGAACATTGAGATCTGGACAGAATCAGGCCAGAGAGCATCAAGGGCAACTTAAAATGGTGTCTGCAGTGGAGGTGGTGGGAGAACGGCTGGGCAGTGGTGCTGTTCTTTCCTCTGAGAGGCCTCCTCTATCTCACCCCTAGGCCGCCTCCCAGAATTCCAGCTCAGTCCCATCAGCCTTGAGGGCTTCGAGGGAGAAAGGGCCCTTTGGAGCCGTGGCTTTCAGAGCTGGGCAGGCAGCTTCGGTCAAGTCCAGATGAGCTTTCAGAAACCCCTGCCACCATTCCCCTCCCAAACTGTGGGCACTGTCAGTGGGACCCAAGGCAAGCTTACTTTGGCTTTTCACTGTGAAAACTCTTGAATGTAGAGAGGCCAGTCGGCCAGGGTGTCTGGGGATGAGGGTGGAGCCAGCTCCGGTACAGGGGCCGTCACCTCCTGAGCATGGAAGGACAAGTATTCGGGCTCTGCTATCCTTCCAGGTGGCTCCATTTTACCCTCAAGACTCCAGAGTGCAAGTGGAGAGAGCTGTCAGCCCCGGAAAGCTCCCACCCCACCTTCCACCAGACAATCCTTGGAGTGAAGGCGCTCGCTCTGAAAGACCCTCATAAAATACAGGAGCCAAGACCAGCTTCCAAGCCTAAGAAGGGCGTAGTTCATCAAGTAGTGAGGTCAAAAGCAGGGTGCTGGGGCCCAGGATGACGGTCAGGTGGGCTCTGATGGAGAACAGATGGGTAGGGATGCTTCCCAGAAGGCAGGCCTGAAAGAGACATCACAGGGCAGTGGGCAGGGCCCAAACAGGGTGCAGGAATGTTGCGGAAAATGCGCCTATGCCGTTTCTCTTCTGCGGTTGGGCCAGACCTGCTTAGCATGCAGCCCCAGGGACTAAAGGAAAATATCCAGGGCCTCAGTGGGAAGCTGGCTTGAAAGAGAAGAACCCACAGTCTCCCCCAAAGTGCTCAGATCAGTGAACCCTGGGGGTGGGCAGAAACCCAGCCCTGGAGCATGTCCCCGGAGCATATACAGCAAGGCTGCAATACCAGGTTCCAGGTGGGAGACCTCGGGGTCCCCTGGCATTGGGCCAATGTGGCCCTTAGAGGATGAGGCCTGGATGCACTGTGGATTCTTTCCATCCCAGGCCACATGAGGACTAGTGGGAAGTGAGAGTCTGAGGTCTGTGTGACTCTGAAAAGACCTCCATATGATTCTGAAAACATAAAATCTCTCCCCATTATTTCTCAAATGAATTCCTGTGCCTTTTTTTATGGTTTGCTTTAGAAGAGCAATAAATCTCTGATTGTGCATTTTATGGAATTTAAGATGCCTTTTATGAGCTGCTATTGGATCTCCCACCAAAACCAATCTCCTGGATACTTAATTTTAAGCAAAATTCCAGTGTCGGCCAGGTTCTCAGTTCTACTCAATGCCATGTCACAACCTGAGCAGCCGAGGGCCCCAAGTATATCCTACGACAAGGAAAGAGAGACTCTGTTATGGCCAAGACCTCATAAAAAGCAGACATATGGATGAGTGGGAGGGAAAGTATACAACATGGTTTAATTGAAGACAGGTTGAGTGTAAAACCAGTGCTGGTCACTTTATGCTGGAAGATACTTTGATTGGAACCAAGGGGCCACCAGCTGCACAAAACCCAAGGAGGCTTATCAGACAAAAGCAATTCTGTACTCCCTGTCATCCTCTCTTAGGGAGTAGGGAAAGCTGATGGGGCGTGGAAGGAGCTTTGATGGATCCTGAAAATAGAGGCTCCAGTAAAGGAATTGGGGACATTTGAGAAAACAAGTCAAAGACAACTTAATGGGGGTGGCTAGATCTATTGTCTTAGATTTTGCCAATGGCAGAAACTTGGGGGCCAATAATTTCATCTCTTTTTTATTTGTACTTGAATAATCTGCTTCCTGAATCGGGGAAATGTGTGTGTGTGTGTTGGGGGGGGCGCGATCCAGGAGCTCTACCAGAAACCATTCACTCATCCAAAGCCAAGAGTGAAGACGTCTGGCTCTCCCCACTGGTGTACAAAATAGGGGTCTGCAAGGGTCGGGGGCAGGAGGTGTCCCTGCCCCAGCAGCCACGTTACCACAGGACATCCAGAAGGACAGAAGAAGGAGCAGACAAGCCATCGATGGCCATGTGCATCAGGCTCCCATAAACACCAAGAGACCTATGGTGGGAAGGAAACTGGCCGGGCCATTGAATGGCCTGGTGGCCTGAAGTCCTTTACCTAGGGGAAGTCTCTAGCTTCTCCAAATGTTAATTCCCTTGCCTATAAGATGAGATAAAATCAGTCATGTCCACCTCCCAGGGTTGCTGCTAGGGTCAGATGTATGGAGAAGTGCTTTCATGATGCTCACAGCCGTAAGTAGCTCTGCCAACTGATGGCTGGATAACAATACAGACAATCCTATCATCACTGTGGTTGCTGTTCCTTTCAGTCACTACAAGGCGATCGCCTCCACATGTGAGAACTCTCTGTAAGCTACAGAAAAAGCCAACCTGGAAAATTCCAAATGGGAAAAATTAAAAAACAAAACAAAACAGTGCACACAGGGGTCCCCAACGTTTTAGATCTCATCAGCTTCTGATCGTGAAGGGCAGGGGGAGCTGGAGAGGCCACATTGGAGAGAAGGGGTAAACAGATACTGGAGGTGATGGGGAGAGGAGCTGCCAGATTTCCTCCCTGGGTGGCAATGCCCATGAGCCATGGGGCCAGGGGCACGACAGCGGCATTGGGCTGGGGGGTAGATCGCACTGCTGGTTGGGGACCCCTGATGGATGCACATTGAATATTGACATCATATGTATTTGCATATGTATCTCTCTTGCTACTCACACTGGAGAAGCTTTATATCTATTAGAAGTTCCAGAGTCAGGAGAATCACCACCAATATTACACAGGCTACCAGGAAACTGTTGAGACTTGCACTGAGCAAAAATACCTGCCATACGGCTGCTCTCTTCCCACAGCACGGCTTCAGCCAGGTAGACCTGTGGGGACAAAAGCGGGACAGGAGGTCGGGACAGAGGGTGAGATCCCGGCCATAGCTCTGCTCTCAGACCCACCCTCATCATTCCTCCCCGGCTCTGCATCTCCCAGCAAAATGCAACCTTATTTGAGAGGCCACTGGGTAGAATCATGAAGAGGAAAACCAGCTCAGGAGGAGACAGAGCTTGTTACGGAGGAGGCTGACCTGGGCAGCTCAGCAGCAGCAGTCCGAGCTTCGGGCTCTACAATGGGTGTGAAACCCACATCGCATAGGTTCCTTGTAATCACTGGAGGAGATCATGAAGGTCAGCAAAGAGCCTGGCTGGGTGTAAGAACTGCATGAAAATGAGCTGTTATTATTGTACAACTTGTTTGGTCTCGGAATCTAGCATAGGCTCTGAAGTTAGGAAGCCCTCAGCTCACCTCTAATAAATGCTCAATAAACTAATGAATGAATTTTCAGCGCTTTTTAGCTATGCAAAGATTTGAACCAATTCTCTGTTTCTCAAACTGGGTTGTATGGAATCCCAGTTCCACAGAATGTGAATGGTGTCACTTGATAATTTCTATGGTTGGACATGTTTTGGAAAATTTGGGTCAAATTCAAGTGGATATTTTTCTAGGTGGGACATTTCAGTGCCTTGAATATGTTATTATGCATCACCGTGCTCAAAAGGGATCACAGTAGCCATGCTTTCCAAACTCGCTGGATCATAGCATTGTCTTGTCACTGAGCATCTGGTGGGACTAGTGCTTCATGGACAATCTTTTGGGAAACACCAAAAGGTGGAGATGAAACCACCAAGGGTGGAATTTTTCCTGAGTAGGACTGAAGGTGGGAAGGAGGGGCGGAACCTCAGAGCTGGGTAGGTCCCTCAGGGCATTTGATGTACTACCTTCCCGAATACAAGATCCTGGGAAAGAGGGGTGCCTCTAGGGGGGTGGGGGTGCTGAAGCCAAGCCTCAATGCCTTGGTGAGAAAGAATTAGGCATCCTGAAGGAGCAGAGACAGCACTCGGCAGGGAAAACCCACTTTTGGCTCCACCTTTGGACATCCAGGACTTTGTGTGAAGGTACCTCTGCATTCTGGGCCTCAGTCTCCCATTTATAAAACTCCTTAACTCCCGGGATTATTGAAAGTTAAATGAGGGAATGTCTCTGACCTATGAAGTACCATGTTGCTGAAATGGGTTGATGAGAATGTTGATGTTATTAGATGGCCCAAACACTTGGCTGTCTCCCTCCTCTTCAACCAGAGGGAGCAACTGCTGAGGGGGGTCAGCACCCACACCCCACCCCCCCGCCCTGGGATCCCAAGGATGTCACTGGAAGAGGGCATTCTGAGATGCTCCCTTCTCTGCAAAGGAATACTGTGAGTGCTTTGAGGTGGAATTTCTTCCTCACGATCCATCTGGGGAAAGCTTGGAGGAGCCCCCAACTGTTGGAAGGTGGTACAAAGACCCCAAACTGACATCACACGGAGCTCAGGAGGGTTGCCAGAGAAAACACAGAACATCCAGTTAAATCTCAGATAAACAAGGAACAATTTTCTAATATAAGTACATCCCAAACACTGCAAAGGATATAGTTATACTAAAAAATTATTCATTGTTTGCCTGAAATTCAACTGAAACTGGGTGTCCTGTGTTCAGAACAGAGGTGTGGAGGGGGTCTGGTGAAGGTGGTTGTGGTTTGGTCAGAGGGACGCATGGGAACCCGGAGTTGCAGGTGAGAAGCCAGAGCCAGGGAACGAAAGGCCCCCAAAGAGGACGAGGCTGCCACCCACGGTTGCTACCAGAAGCTGCTGCCTTTGGATATGAATTGAATTGTTTAAATATTTTTTTTAATTTCTTTTCAGCGTAACAGAATTCATAGTTTTACACCACACCCAGTGCTCCATGCAATGCGTGCCCTCCATAATACCCACCACCAGGCTCCCCCAACCTCCCACCCCCCACCCCTTCAAAACCCTCAGGTTATTTTTCAGAGTCCATAGTCTCTCATGGTTCATCTCCCCCCCAATTTCCCTCAACTCCCTTCTCCTCTCCATCTCCCCAT
>PISX010012474.1:0-60710 GCA_004024625.1 Mellivora capensis | reverse complement strand
TGGAAGAGATTATGCTGAGTGAAATAAGTCAGGCAGAGAGAGTCAATTATCATATGGTTTCACTTATTTGCGGAGCATAACAAATAACACGGAGGACATGGGGAGATGGAGAGGAGAAGGGAGTTGAGGGAAATTGGGGGGGAGATGAACCATGAGAGACTATGGACTCTGAAAAACAACCTGAGGGTTTTGAAGGGGCAGGGGGGGGGAGGTTGGGGGAGCCAGGTGGTGGGTATTGTGGAGGGCACGCATTGCATGGAGCACTGGGTGTGGTGTAAAACTATGAACTCTGTTATGCTGAAAAGAAATTAAAAAAAAATTAAAAAAAAAGAAATACACTCCAGGATCAAGTCAGATGCACATAAATTTGGGGGAAATAGTAATAATAATAATAATAATAATAATATAAAATAAGCTGACTCCTGTTTTGTGTACATATAAGGTGTCAGATGCTTTTCATGAATCACCTCACTTAATCCTCTTTCCAGATCTGTGGGGCAGATATTGTGTTCAACACTCTACAAATGGAGACTGTAACCTATTGAGGTTAAGCTATGTGTTCGGACTTGGCATAAACCAAGGAACTGATAGAACTAAGACTTGAACAGTAGGTTTAGGAGTATGCTTGTCATGTTTCTAAAGTTGCCTGACATAAATAATTTTACACGTTCTGTCATGCTATCCTTGGGGGGCAAGATAGGCTGTTGAATAGTAAGTAGGGTTGGATGCTGTGACCAATCTGAAATGGATTTGCTTCTACCGATGCCACTGGAGGGAAGTGGGATACATTCTCTATATTACTTGGTTCTATGTTGTTATTAATGGATTAGAGATGTTCTTGCCATGTTGTTGCTTCTTCTCTGATTATTATTATTATTATTATATTGCAGAATATATAAAACTGGAAAGAAGAGAGGGAAAGTGAGGATGAGAATCTTAAAAAATATATAACAGGTTACAGCAAGGATCTGATTTTCTGACAAGAGGAAATTAAATAAGGATAAAATTACAATCATGCTTTTGTCTGAAAAGATGCCTACTTGAACACAGGGGAGGAAAGATGAAGCTTAGTAAGAACTCATGCAAGAATCTGGCCGTCTTATTAATCTTAAGCCTTCGTTACCATCCTCACAATGATAGCTCCCAAATACCTGTCTCCAGCGCAGCCCTCTACATGGCTCCAGCCCTGTGGGTCCCATAGCTCCGTTGATTCCTCCCCTTGGTGTCATATGTCCAAAGGGCTCCTGAAACTTAGCATGTCCAAGACTGAGCTCTCAAGCCATCCCCTCCAAGCCAGGTCCTCTTCCAATATACTGAAATCAGTGAATATGACCACCATCTGTTCTGTTAGTAAATTTAGGCATCATTGTTGATACGTCTTTCTCCCTCATCCTCTCTTCCCCATCTTTAATTGCTCCCCATACCCCATCCATTTTAACTCCTAGAATCTCAGAATTTGTCACTCTTTCTTCTCCACCACTGCCTTATTTTCCATGGGACCATCATTTCTGACCTGTACTATTGTTGTGGTCCATCGGGTCTCAATGTTTCTACTCTAGCCCTCTTCAACCCACTTAACATGCACGAGTGAGAGTTTCATCACACAAATTAGATTGAGTCATATGTACATCTACCCCAAGATTAAGTTCCTCTAACGCCTTTTTATTTCTCTCCAATACAGACAGAAATCATGCCCCTGTTTACCTTCTCGACCTCATCTCATCGAACTTCCTTTTGCTCTCTGTACTCCAGCACTATGGGTTTTCTTTCAGTCCCTTGATCACAGTAGCGCCTTCTGCCACGAAGTCTTTCCATAGGTCCTTCCTTCTGTCTGACATATTCTTTCCTCCTCCTCATTTGGCCAATGCCTACTCATGCTTCAGGTCTCTCTGTTCAGGCGGCATTTCCACAACTCTTTGGGTTGAGATTCTCTTGTTACATATTCTTATAGCTGCATGCTCTGTTCCTGTCCTTTGGAGCTCTTATCTCTGTTTATAATTCATTCATTGTTTGCATGACATATTTACTGACTATAGTTTGGCAGAATTCTGTGCTAAGTGCTGGGATAGAGCGATGACTAAAACAGCTAAGGATCTTCATTTGGTGCTGGAGGAGGTATATAATAATCAAATCAACACTAAAATATAAAGTATGTCCTTTGGTGAAAGTGCCACAGAGACAAATACAGCAGACAAAGAAGATAGGAAGTACCTATGTGGGCACAGAAGTGTGTGCTATTTTAAATAACCAGGGAAATACTGAGAAGGTGACATTTAAACTAGATGAGAGGATGAACCTTGCGTATATCTGAAGGAAGACTGCTCCAGGTAGAGGGAAGAGGAAGGCAAAAGCTCTAAGATGGAAGGATGTTCGCCATGTGTAAAGAGTGACAGGAAGGCCAGTGCGTTAGGAGCAGAGTAATAGGGGAGACGATGACAGAGAGAGGGCTCCGCTGAGGCAGGACCTCAGAGGTCAATGTAAGAACTTCACTTTCAGTCTGAGTACGTGGGAAGTAGTTACCTAATGTAAGCCAAGGATGTGATCTGACATATGTTCTTAAAGGATTACACTGGCTACTATGTGGGGAGTAAACTTTACGGGGGGATAAGGTTGAGGAAGGGTGGAAGCAGGGATATCAGTTGGGAACTTTTCTCCACTGATTCACACAAGATCAAATGGTGGACTGGTCACAATGATAACAGTAAAAGTAGCGGAAATGGTCAGATTCTGAATATTTTTTGAAGGAAAGCCAATAGAATATGTTGACAGATTAGATATGTGTTACCTAAGAAAGAAAAAATCATGAATTATATTAAGGTTTATAGCAGAAGTAACTAGAAGGATGGAATCATTATTTACTGAGATGCACAAATCCATGAGAGAAGCAGCTTTGAGAAAGGTTGGAAGTCCATCTGGACATATTAACTTTAAGACACCTATTACGTATTCTGGTGGACTTAGAGAGTAAGTAGGTAGTTGGACTTATGAATCTAGAGGTTGGGAGAGAAGTCTGGGTAGGGTGACCATCATGGTTTTCCTGGGAATGAGGAGGTTCATGGAGCACAACACTTCTGGTTCTAAAGCCAAGAAAGTCCCAGGCAAACTGGGGTGAGTTTTATCCTAGGTCTGGGTATAGATATGAATGTGTGCATCTTTGGCTTATAGATGATTCTGCTTACATGAGAGATCTAAAATAGTTAAATTTGTAGAATCCCACATTGAAATGGTGGTTGCCAGGGGCTGGCAAGAGGGGAAATGGGAGTTCTAATCACTAGGCATAAAATTCCAGTTAAGCAAGAACAATAAGCTTCAGAGATCTGCTGTACAACGTTGCACCCATGATCAACAATACCATATCGCACACTTACGGATCTCACTTTTAGTGCTCTTACCGCAATTATGTACATACATACGTAATAAAAATTTAAAAAGAAGTTTAAACTCATCTTCCTCCTAACATCTTTGCAAGTTTCTACTTCAGCTAATTTTACCATCACCTACCCAGGAACTAAAGCCCCACATTGGCGTTTGTCTTCCATTACTTCTACCTTACCATCACTCTACACATTTAATTAGTTGGGTAATCTCAAACATTTCTGAAATATACCTCCCCTACTCCATTCCTACTGACATTTCTTCAGTTCAGGTTTCCACCATTACTCACATGAACCAATATAGTAACTTTCTCACTAGAAATCCTGCCTCGACTCGCCGCCCCATGTAAGTTTGTCTCCACGTTGCTGACAATGGCCTTTCTAAAGTTTAAATCTAGTTGTTCACTTCCTGGATTAATACCTTTCAAAAGGTATCTTACTATCTTCCAGATAAAGTTAAAACCTCTTTGAGCATATAAAAACCTTCATAATTTAGTGCTCTCTGACCCCAGCTCCCAGTCCTACTCCATTCCATACACTCTCATCCACCAGTAACAAACCATTAGCAGATACCCGGATTTGCCAGCCCCCTTCACACCTCCTTGGGCTTGCCATGTTGATCCATTTACCATTATGTTATGGTCTGTGGCGAAGTCCTGTTCTTCCAACTAAAAATCGCTCTCATTCATGAATGTTTTCTTGATGTGCCTGTTGGTAGAATGAGCCCTTTTAGTTCATGCTTACTGCTCTCAGAGCAATTGTTACGGTGCAGTCCAATGACTAGTTTTCATGTCTATTCCCCCCTAGACTGAGAGCATCTGAGGGCAGGATCTATGTCTTACTGTCTTTGTGTCTCATGTACCCAACGGAGCACCTGACCCGTTGCAGGTATTCAGTGAATGGTTGCAAAGTGAATTAAACTCATCTCTATTTTCTCATTTCTTCTCATCAGATTTCTTAAACAAAAAGAGGGAGCGAATTATAGAGAGATTCATTTTTGTCCTCACCCAGCCTGTGATATGAGGGTTTAGCAGATTGTAGAACGCGAAAGGTGAAGAGAGATGGTCTGTGGTGTGCTTTTGGCAAACGGCTGGAAGGCTCGAGATTAACAGGATGTGGAGAGCTTAGTCTGCCTTTGTTTTTGCCTTGCTGTTTCAACAGGAAGTATGTGAGTTACCAAATGCCCGAGATGATAAGTTAGCAAATTACAGGGAAGGACAGAAGAGGCAGTGAAACACGGTTCAAAATCCTCATGTGCACCCGGCTTCTAGCTTGTTCTGTCATGACCCTGCTTTCCTTATCAGATAGCTGGAGTGGACCGAGTCATGTGGCAATTACAGAACTCATTCCATGGCCACTTCATGCAAATCTTCATGCTTTCTTCCTTAATATCTGTGCAGCGAAAGAGCAGGGCTTACTCTTCCTGTCTTACTATTCACATCGGAATGAACTAAAAATAATTTTCAGGCCACAGCTGTTAATAATTACAGAGAAAGCATGTTATGGCTACACAGTCAAAGCAGTTTTTGTGTCTGAGATGATGACACATAGTTAACAGCTGCTTCCCCTACTCTACCTGTTTTCATTTTCTTACCTTCAGTTGTATTTCTTCCTATGACAGACACCACCCTATCGCCTGTCCTTTTCTTGTCAGCTACACACTCCACCAAGCCCAATTAAGACTCCGACCTTCGGTCTCTGGGCTGTTGACTAGTCTGTCATTAGCATCCAGGACTTAGCAGGTCAGTATGAAATGCAAAGATAGACAGTTGTCTATAAAGTCCACTGTTGCCCGCTTCCAGGTTCTCTGGGTGTCTTGAGAATAAGTTGTCTGGCTCTATGTCATTAAGTGTGCTCAAACTGTGTCTGTGCTGCCCAACCCTGCATGCTTGTTAGAAGGAATAAAAAAACCAAATATTTAGTTGCCTCTTTCTGTCAGGCAATCTGTTAAGCATGTCCATATGTACTAACTTATTTAAACTTCATAAAAAAGGCATTATTATCAGATTTTATAGATACAGAAAACAGTACGGAAATAGAAACACAACTAGACAGAAACACAACTAAGGATTATGAACCTGGCCTGGCTTCTGTCAAAACCCACGTCTCTTACAACATATGTATCAAACTATAAGTTTACGGTGGTTTGCCAGGAGAGAGGAAAAATCTGGAGATGTGACTACCTCATCTTACCCCTTGTCCCTGTCTTAATTCTCAGCCTTCAGTTTGTGGCCCACGACCAGAAAATGGCATCTCTACCGACACTTGGGCATTCGATGACCTCTTCCTGTTCTTTCACTCTTTGGTTGTTTCAGCCTTTAACTCCTAGAAGAGAATAATGTTCAATAGTGTCATAATATTGGAAAACAGAACTTAGATTTGCTCTAGGCTCTGCTCCTTCTTCAAGGAACTCTGATAGGTTCCCAGTCTCTTTGGGACTCAGTTTCTGTATATGTAGAGTAAGTGGGTTGAATGAGGTTGTTTAAGGCTGCTTCATGCTCTGATAACAATTTTTAACCCTAACTGAGAGCTCATGAAAGTTTCATACTAGCATATAGGAATTATTTAAGCTTTCATTCAAGGAAATTAACATTAAAAACTTTTCTTGAGGAAATTGAGGCTCCAGAAGTTCGAGTAACTTGTCCAAAGTCCCAGAACTGATAGGTGGTTGCTCTTAGATTTGAACCCAAACAGTTACTGGAGTTTACAGTCGAATCTTTTATTTTTTTTTAAGATTTTACTTATTTATTTGACAGAGAGAGAGTGAGAGAGAAATCACAAGTAGGCAGAGAGGCAGGCGGAGAGAGAGAGGGAGAAGCAGGCTCCCCGCTGAGCAGAGAGCCCGATGCAGGACTCGATCCCAGGACCCTGAGACCATGACCTGAGCCAAAGGCAGAGGCTTAACCCACTGAGCCACCCAGGCACCCCTACAGTCAAATCTTAACACAGCCCCCAAATTCTTCATGAACAAGACTGGCCTTCCTCTCCAGACTTAATTCTCCTGCTCCGATTTTGTATTCTAGTAGCTGAAGTGTTTGTAGCTTCTCCAAGCAAACCATGGGCAGGTGTACAGAGTCTTAATTGTGTTTCAGCAATTTGGGCCTTTGTTTACGTTCACGAGTTCCTTCTGTGGTGCCTCTTCCTTTTACCTCCCTGGCCAGTTCCTTTTTGTCCCTCGCAGTTTAGTTAACGTGTCTTCCCTTCCAAAAAGTGTTTCAGATTTCCCAGTTGGCGCAGATGGCCCTCTGCCTTGCTCCCACAGCACATTGTGCATAATTTCATCTTCAAACTTGCGACATTTTCTCAAGTGTATACATTTCATTCCGTCCTCTCTGTTAACTCAGAAGCTGTCGGCAAGAATGCGCCTTGTTCTACTTATCTTTGTGTCCTGTTCTGTCACGTGCTCTGTACGTATCATTTGAACAAAACTAAATAGAATGACGCCAAACATGGTGTTTTACCTTGTATTTCTCAAGATATTTTCTGAGTATGATTATATTCACATTACCATGTCACAAATAGAGAAACATGGGCTATATGATCGAGGATAGAACCTCAAAATTCTGCCCATGATCAAGCTTCTGGGAAGAGTCATCTACACACATTTTCCTCATGCCTCACTCGCCTTTCACAGCTAAGTTCCCTTCAATCCACCACGCCATTCTAGCTGTCCTGGCTTAGATCTCAGCAGTGGCCATATTCCAAAATCCAACATATGCCTCCAGTCCACCCCTTACTTGTATTTCCTAAGTGATCACTTTCCCTGTTTGAAATTCTCTTTCCTTCACTTTTATAATATACAACTTCGTGTAACACACACTCTGGTATTCTTTCCACCCCACCTAGCCCATCCTCTCATGTCCCTTTGCTAGTGCCTCCTCCTCTACTTAGCATTGGGAGTTCTTCAAAAATCAGTCTCGGACTCTTGTTTCTTTCTTACTCTGCATTCTTTTCCTGTGATGTCTCATCCACTCCCACAACTTATAAAAAACACTATGTATACACCAGCAACTCAAAGATAGGTTTCTGCAACTCAGATCTCCCTCCTGAGTTAGGAAATCATCCACACACTTATCTGCTGTTCCCTCTCGGTTGCCTCTCATGCATCTTGATTTAGACATTTCCGAATCCAAACTCATTTTCTTATTCCTCAACCTACTCTTCATCTAGTATTCTCAGTCTCCCATCCTGCACCTTCCCAAGTGTCTGTGGCAGGAATGCTGATGTTATCTTTGACTCTTGTTTTTTTGGTAAGTGTCTGTCCATGCCCCCTCGTAGATGAATCTTGAATCTGCCCTTGTCCTGGCTCAACTGCCGCTATCTCTTGGCTGGACTCCAGCAATAGCCTCCCAACTCCCAGCACACCCGCTCCCGCCATCCTCGTGTTTTGCACATTTCCTCCAGTCCTTTCTACTTATAGATCAGCAGAGTATTCTTTTAGAGATGAAGTTTTAATCATGTTATATCCCTCCCTTTCTCTTTAAAATGTTCTCCATTTCTCTTAGGATAAAACAGAAAATCCTAGCATGGCTTTTAAAGGCCCTGTATAATCAGCTCTCACTTTTCCACTTCTCCAGACCTTCCCATTTGTACCCTAAACACAATAATAACTGTATTCTTATTCGTTTTTTCATTTTTTTTTGAAAATTTCATTTTTCTTTGAAAAACTCTTCCCCTCTAAAATGTAAATTCTATGAGACCAGTGTCCAAGTCTGTTCTGTTGATCCCTGAATCATAGAAACCTAGGATAATACGGGATGTGCAAAGATAGTCAATAAATATTTGTTGAATAAATGAATCAATCAGTTAATTAATAACAACTTCTTTTGGTACATAAAAGTAGGTCATCCTTGGGGCACCTGGGTGGCTCAGTGGGTTAAAGCCTCTGCTTTCGGCTCAGGTAATGATCTCAGGGTCCTGGGATCGAGCCCTGCATTGGGGTCTCTGCTCAGCAGGGAGCCTGCTTCCCCCTCTCTCTCTGCCTGCCTCTGTGCCTACTTGTGATCTCTCTCTCTGTCAAATAAATTTAAAAAAAAAAAAAAAAACTTTTAAAAAATGGGTCATCCTTCATGGCTTCCCCTCGGGGCAATTCTCCCAAGTCAAGCATTCTTAAGAATCCTTGTTTTAAGAATTAGACTGAGCCGTTTATAGTCCATGTTATTCATTTTCTTTCTATCATTTGTTTATTAGTACATGAAAGTCAACTATATGCCAAACACACAACTAACAAGTAAAAATACAGCAAGGTACAGTGAGCAAAAAAAGATCCCAAAGTGTATAGGGAACTGTTTTTTAATATTTTAGAACAAATATTTACTAGTTTGAGAATCAGGGTGCTGGGGTGTCTTTCCGAGATTTGAAAGATGATTGCCCTCTGTACTGCTAGGAAGTAGGACTTTTTCTCTCTCTGCTGCGTGTCCTGACATCTGGACTTTTTCAGTCTGCATATGCCCTGTGGCATTGTGGTGTGCTAAACGCTAGTCTGTTTTTACTGTGATGATTCTAAGAAACTAGTCCAACCCTTTTAGGAAAGCATTGTCATTTTGATTATTTTCTTCAGCTTGGCTGTCTTGGCTCTCTCTCACAGATTTTTTGGTATGCTTTAACCCCAGCGTAATGTTGTCAGGAGTCTGACCTGTATTTTGGGGAAGTCAATTGTTTCCTCATGCCAGAAGCAGCACTCTGTTTACAGCACTCAGTGCAAGAAACAGTAAAAGCTAGCCAATGTTAGCAGTGGACTAAGTTGCATATCGGTCATTACTCAGCTAACAGCACTGCGCTTTCTTCATCAGGTAAATCCTAAGTAGGAAATGGCAGGAATGTGTCACATAACTGTGACTCAGCATTTTCCATGAGCACTCACCGCTGCACTATTGAAAGTTCAACAAATGGCCAGGGTGGTCATGGTAGGTAGGAGACTATCAAGGCATATGCATTTTTTTTTAAGACTTTATTTATTTGACAGACAGAGATCACAAGTAGGCAGAGAGACAGAGAGAGAGAGAGAGAGAGAGAGGAGGAAGCAGGCTCCCTGCCGAGCAGAGAGCCCGATGCGGGGCTCGATCCCAGGACCCTGAGACCATGACCCGAGCTAAAGGCAGAGGCTTAACCCTCTGAGCCACTCAGGCGCCCAAGGCATATGCATTTAACTAAAAACAATTTTATGTCAAAATTATGTAAAAAATGTTAGCACTGCCAGGAATTCACAGGATTCGGTTATTATTTGTACACTTGTTTTTTTCTTCCCAGAGATAGATACCAGTACCCTGGTGCTAATTTAGTACTGGGGAGTTAGCAAATGGCAGACGTGAAAAATATCTAGGGTCACATGTTTAGCCATAATTTTATTTATTTTAGTTACTAAATCTTTTGCACACAGGAAATCAGCACAGTTTGCTTCTGAAGATATGAAAACTTGTGATTTTAGCTCAGCATTAATGCTTTATTATACTGAGAATATTTACTGAGAAGAAGTTGGCTCTCCTGGGCTTCCATAAACATTGTGGGTTTTTGTAAGTTGAACAAAATACGTAGCATTAAAGGACTGCAAATTCCTAGACTAAAATCTGAGGCAAAGTTCAAATTGCTTTTGCTCTTTTTTCTTGGCAGACTGTGTGTTTCTAGTCAACCACAGGGCTGATCCTGCCCAGAACGCTCCTTTAAATGCTGCTTTATTAAAATCTTTCTTTAAATATGCTTTTAAACTGTTAGAAGGTTTTCTGGGAGGAAAATTAAGAGACCATAGCATGATAACTTTTCAAAAACTATTTCTACGGGGGCCTGAGTGGCTTTAAGCGTCTGCCTCCAGCTCAGGTCATGACCCTGGGCTCCCTGCTCAGTGAGGGATCTGCGTCTCCCTCTCCCTCTGCTTGTCCTCCCCCAACTTGTGCTCTCTCTCTCTCTCAAATAAAATTTTTTTTTTTCAATTTAAAAACATTTTCTAGAATCACCAAGTAGTATTAATGAATCCAGAAAGAGCCGTGATAACTGAAACATTCCGTGACTGAGAGAGTTTCTTTCATCATTATGTCTTCTAGATCCACTTCTCAGGGTTGCAGCTCTCTGCGTTTAAGCCCGCTTCACGGAATCCTGATAAAATAAACATCGGCCTTTTTCCCACGGTGCATGGGTGGTGCCGCGCGACACAGTGGCCTTGACTTCGCGGCAGAACTCCCGGAATCGGCCTAACCAGCGCCTCGGGCCCAGGCTGGGTGGGCGCGCGGGAAACCCGGGCCTCAGGTGACCCGCAGCCCCGGTCCGCACTCGCTGGCGGCTCGGGCTGACGCCAGAACTCCAGGGGCGCTAACCCACGCCTCGTGAGAGGAGAAATCATGATCCTGGTGGTTTGGTTTTGTTTTTCCACATTTCCCAGGGACTGTTCTGGCAACGCCGCCTCCGCTGGGGAAAGCGCTGCTTGCAGAGAGCGCCCGGGAACCGTTGCCCGAATCTTCTTCCCTTTCTTCCTTCTGGGGCGCTCATGCCAGAAAGGTGCAGGATGAAAGACACCTGCGGTATTTCGTAGGATTTTTTCCCCCGCTGGGCAAGGAGTGGAAATGCAGAAGAGGGAAACCGCGGGTGGCGGGAAGGGCCCAGAGCAGGAGACCGAGGGGGGCTGGCCGGACCGGAGGCTGGGAGAGTTCAAAGGAGTCCTCCGAGGTTGAGGAAAAGGAGGCGAAATGGTACGGGGACAGAACACGGAGACAGGGAGCCGTTGGCAAGCTTTACCTGGTACTCCGGGTCTCCCTGAGAAGACGAGCTCTGTGAGGACACGGGCACCAGAAATGAGGGGAGGACTGAGGAGACAGGGCAAGGACCGGCTGGAGCTCGAAGGCTGAGTGTCCATGAGGAAGGAGGGTTAAAGGGCAGCCAGGAGGGACATTAATGGCCTTGCAGTGGTTAGCAGGACACTAGGACTTCGTAAAAATGGGTCAGAAGCAGGAGGGGGCCCATATTCCATACTTCAGAAAAAGATCAGAAAATGACCCAAACAGAGTATGTACCACAGTAAATATTTAGAATGAAGAGGGAAATCCTAACAAATTACAATCATTTATGTTTGCTATTACCCAAAAGCATATGACTGAGGGAAGGGATTGCCAGGGCTCCTGTTAAGGCTCAGGAAGAGCCCTTACAAGAGAAGGGCTTAAGGCTTCACGCAGCATCAGCCTCCTGGCAAGTCCGACTCTGGCCATAAGGATGTAAATGCCCCTGAAGTGAACGCGGCTAAAGTTAGTGTCTGGGAGGAGGTTCGTGGAGGAAGATGGACGCATTTACAGTTCCGGCTTTGAAATGGTCAGTGTGAACTCAGAACAGCTCTAACTCCTGATTTTTTATACAATTTAAGTAAGACCATGCATATGAAGGTGTTTTAAAAACTTGTAAAGCTCTTACTAATGTTAGATATTTATTTTCTTACGTTCTGAAAAATCCATTATGTCTCAACCATTCACCAAGTTTATCTAGGACTTCAATGAGTCTGTTTATTGTTACCCTACGCAAGCTCCTTAGAAATTTGTTTTATAATTACTGTGAAGTAATGATTCATATTGGAGAGAATAAAACTATTTCAGTCCTCATTTAAAAATGATTTCACTTTCATCATCTCTCCAGACTAACGTTCTAATCTTTGCTTTCATCTTCTCTTCTAAGCCCTCAGTTCCTTTGATAATTTACTGTTCTCATCCTTGTGCTCTCTCGAGACTAATCCTTGTGTTTTTTCAAGGTGCCTGGCCAGAACTGAAACAATGAATGGAAAAAGTATTATAAATCATTTGCGTGTGTGTGTGTGTGTGTGTGTGTGTGTGTGTGTGTTTGAGTCTGTTTTCCAGTTCTGCCTAGCATTTGGTTAATTTTGGGCAATAACTGGTAGATTTGTTTTCCGTTTGGTATCTCCCTTAGAGGAATTTCAACAGTAGTTAGTTGGGATCATAGGGGAAATTTGATCAGGATAACCCAGGACGCAGAGGAAGTTTGGAATAGTGAGCAAAGTTCTAGGGAGAATTAATGAATAAAGCATATGGAAATTACAAACTGGGACTCCAATCAGAAAGAAGCATTTGAGAGACCAACAGAGGGTAAGCCTGGTCACAGAACAGGGAGCACCGGTAACTGGCAAGATAAGGGGTTATGATCCTGGAGGACAAGCAGGAAGTTAAGTCACCAGGTTGATATAATGGAGGCAAAGCTGTACCTTGTAATTGGATCAAAGGTTTTTCATGATGAGTGGCCAGTGTGGGATGGGGTAGGAGACCAGGATGATCAAATAGAAAGAATGTGTGGGGTAGAGAGTAGAGAAGCTCTTCCCACTCTGTCTCGATATCACAATCACCTTGACACTTTTTTTTTTTTTTAATTTGTTTGAGGGAGAGAGAGAGCATGACCTGGGGAGAGGGAGGAGAGAGAATCTAAAGCAGACTCCATGCCAGGCTTGATCACGAGATCATGACCTGAGCTGAAACCCAAGAGTCGTCTGCTTAAGGGACTAAGCCACCCAAGTGCCTCCACCTTTAAATTCTTTTTTTAAAGATTTTATTTATTTATTTATTTATTTGACAGAGAGACACAGCGAGAGAGGGAACACAAGCAGGGGGAGCGGGAGAGGGAGAAGCAGGCTCACTGTGGAGCAGGGAGTCCAATGGGCTTGATCTCAGGATCCTGGAATCATGACCTGAGCCAAAGGTAGGTGCTTAATGACTGAGCCAGCCCCAAACATGTCAATATTCTTAAAGACATGTCAATGTCCTGGGGCCATAAGCCAACTGAATTAGAATCTGGAAGTGGACCTAGGCTTCAGCAGATTTGGAAGAATTATCAGGTGATTCCGGCATGTGTTTAGAACAGAGAACTAGGGTTGGAGCCCTGGTTCCAAACTGGAGTAGTTCTTATGACCCTGGTGGTGCAGGGGGCCTTACTCCTGACCAACTAAATTAGAGAATTCGGGAGTGAGATCTAGGTATCCCTGTTTTTAAAATTCCCTAGGTGATTCCCATGAGGCACCAAATTTAGGGACTGTTGGATTAGAGGGGTTGTAGCCTGTGATCTACTGTGCATTATGGATACAGTGAAATTATGTTGTGTGATAGACCTTGTGTATTTAAAATCATACTTGCAGCCTTGAAGTTTAAGGCACAGAAAATAATCCAGATACTGCGGTTTGTCTTTGTTCTGATGCCTCAGTACACCCTTCTAATTTGACGGAATTAGAATAACAAAATCTTGAAAACTAGAGGAGACCCCAGGAAAGATGCAACTCAGACCCCTTCTCTTCTACATGAGAAATAAGAGGCCCAGAAAGGATGGTGAAATCGTCTGTGATCACTTGGGAAGTTCATGACAGAGTGGGCTCCTCTGACTTAAATACTTTTCAGTCTTCTTCCACAACGTCGGCTACATTAAAAGACTTAGTTCTGAAATGTTAAATGCTAAAAGGGATAGGATCCAATTTACAAAATCTAGACAGTCAATGAACAGAGTTAAAGTTATGTGAACCCATCCACAAAACTCAAGGAACAAACTACCCTTGAGGCATAAAATAATTTTATTTTAAAACAAGTAAATAAAAAAATAAAATAAAACAAGTAAGTTAGGTTTAAAAAACCTAATCCCCTACATGCTATTTGCAAAGTTACTGGCCATGAGAATCCTTTAAGCCATAGAGATAGTCATTGTATAGCCACTCTGTTTTTTTCAGGGAGGCTAGAATTTTGGGGGACTTTAGACCTGGAAACCCAAATACTTGGGTTTCCTAAGGTCGTCTGATAAACTGTAAAAGAAAGTTTTGCAATCAATACCTAGACCCTCAATCATGAGGCTTTTGTGTGTTTTCATATCCTCTGAGTTGGTTAGTCCAATTCCTGAACGAATCCAACTTCGGAGAAACCAGAACAAAAGGAGATCTCTTTGGGGGATAAAGTTAAATGCATCTGATTACACTGTTTGTTAAATGGGCACCCTTCCTTGTGTATTTGTGGACTTGAGTTCCAGGATACAATCTTTGCAAAAAATAGAGTGAGCATTTCCCCTGTCCTTCGGGTGATATCATTTGTTGGGGCTCTGTGTCCAGCTTTCCCGGCCCATACCTTTGACAGTGGCTATGGTGAAAACACGGGAGCGCGCTGATCTGGCCTAAAAGTGACAGGAAGGAGGGAATGTGAGTACGTTAGATAACAGAAAGGCCTCCATGGACTGAAACGAATGGCCAAAGTCTAAGCAGATGCAATTCAGTGGGGAGAGAAGACTGCAAGGCCTGCCCTAGGATACAGTATAAGGCACCCGAGGGAAGAGGACTCTCTACCTTACAGCACTTGAAGGCTTCTTACTGGAGAGGGAGTTGATGCTTAAGGCCCACAGGCCTCCACGCCTCTGAGGGGTTTTGCCAGGGCCCAGAAATTGCCTGGGGCCTTCACTAAATGCTTAAAATAGGAAAAAACAAAACAAAAAACCCACAACCCCCGCCTCCCCAAAAACAGATTAGACCTAAAGGTTTCAACTGGGAAAAGTAAAAGGAAGCTACCAACAGATTTTATCTCCATGTGAGAAAGAAATTTCTCCGTTAAAGCTATCCAGAGATGGAATGAGCTATCCTGGGAAGTTTCAACTTTCCAGAACATTTGGCAAGAATATCATAGAGGGGATTTAAGCAACAGATGGATAGTTGAAATACGTTATTATGTTTCTTCAAAACAAACGACTGTGTGCATGCAGAGAATGCCCGAATACAACTCACATGGAGGCTGGCGGGGTCGGGAGACCTGGGACCATTGAGACCCTGGACCACACAGGCTAGGGCAGGAGCTGCAGATAATGGGGCTGCCTCCTCTAGGCAGATCCTGGGTCACAGACTATTCCCTCAAAAGGTTCTCTGATGGTTTTGTTTTGCCCTTGAGGGAGGACTAGTGGGAGGACTTACTCTACGATGAGTTCACTATGGCGTCTGAGAGACAAGGTCCCCACATACTGTTACTGTGGGGAAGCAGATAGAGAAATAAAGTATGAGGGTGTAGCAATTCTGATAGTGGGGTGTGAAGTTAGGCCGGCTGAATTTCACTTCTACCTCTGTGTTTGCTGAGCATAACTTTGGAGAAGTCGTATAGCCACTTGGTGCTTCCCTTCCTCATATCTAAAATGAAAATAACAGTAGTACTTCCATGTAGGCTAAAGAATCAAATGAACATAAAAACCATGTAAAAGAATTAAAAATGATGATCAAAAATGTTATATTATTGTTGTTTTTTTCTAGGTACCCATTGAAGGTATTTGAATTTTGTTATTAACTGTCATTTATTCACTGTGTGATATAGGGAAAATTCTCTGGCTCCTTGTTTCCCACCTATAAAATAGTGACTACATTTCTACGAGACAAAGATAATATTGCATTTAATTGCATTTAATTGCCCTTAAGAGTTAAGAGTCGGGGCCCCTGGGTGGCTCAGTTGGTTAAGTGTCTGCCTTCGGCTAGGGTCACGATCCCAGGGTCTCAGGATCAAGCCCTGTGTCAGGCTCCTTACTCAGTGGGGGTTTGAACCTGCTTCTCACTCTGCCCCTCTCCCTGCTCATGTTCTCTCTCTCAAATAAATAAATAAAATCTTAAAAAAAAAAAAAAAAAGAACTGAAAGAGTCAAAGGACCCTGAAAGGTCTAAGGTAAGAGAGTACCACAATAATTTTACAAATTTATGTTTGTCTTAGAACATTAACCCTTAACTCGGAGGCAATACTCTAGATTAGGGTTTGAAATCACCAGCAAGGTACACGGATCTTCTCTGTCGTCAGGCATGGGTAGACCTCACCCTTGTTTGGAGTTGACGTCTCTAGAAGTTAACCCAGAACTTGTAATTCAGAATATCTGAGAGATTTTTGGGGGATTTGTAGATTCCCAGCACTTCACGGCGGTTCCTGTCTTGGCTCCTGGCCCGAGCTGGGATTCCCGGCCTGGAGAGGAGCTTGGCCCCCGCAGCCCTCGGAACCCGCGAGGCTTCCTGACAGCGCTGCCCCGCCGCGGCCCGAGTGTTTCTGCAGCAGGAGTGCCTGTGGCCAGACTGGCCGGGAGCCCTGCCGTGCTTCATGGTCTACTTACGAAGTGGGGGGTTGTCTTGAAGGGAGGCCTCGTGTGTACGTATTTGTGTGTAAGAACGCACAATCCTCCACTAACAGCCGGCGAAGCCTCCTAGGAAAGGTAATAGGTCTTTGGTTTTAAATTCAGCTTCAGATGCCGAGTCAGCTGCGGCGTGGACGCACCTCGGGGCGGCCCCCTTGCCTCGGGCTCTACCGTGAGCAGTGTGCGCGCTGACCCACTGGACCGGCGTGCGCGCTCGCTCCGGCGTCTCCTTCCGTAGAGCGTAAATTCGTCGCAGACCTAACGTTTAAGGGCCCAGAAGGACAGCTGTGGAGCACCTCGAAGTACTCGCGAGCTACGACTGACTGAGAAGCTCGTTATAAGTTACTCTATCGAGTCATCGCGCGGAATCAGAGGCTCAGAAGCAGACGAGACGGGCCCTCGGGTCAGTTCTCGGCGTTCCTGGAGGAAGTGGTTTTATCACGTTCTCTCAGCGCAGGGCTTCGGGCTGGGCCTTTCTCCTCCGTCCTCCGTCGCCCCAGGGGCCGCCCGGCGGCTCTTCCAGCGCGGTCGTCGCGGAGCAGGCGGCCGCTGCCTCACGCGGCGGCCGGCAGGGCTTCCTCAGGCGCCTCAGCTCCCCGTGGAGGGTCGCGGACACCCGCTTCCGGTCCGCCGGGCCCAGCGTCCGGTAACGCGGAAGGAGCCACAGCCGCCGCGGGATCGCGCTCAGCACCGGGAGCCTCCGCGGGACGCCGCTCCGGGTCAGCCCGCGGCCCCGCCACCCCCGGCCCTGAGCCCCAGCCCTGCCTTCGCCGCCCCGGGCTCGCTCGGCCTCGGCCTCCTCCCGGGAGTCCAGCTGCTCTCAGAAGGGCTCCGCGGCCTCACCTGCTCGGCGAACTTCCCCTTTCCCACGGCGGACGAGCTGCTTCGAGCCCGTGTCTCGGGCCGTACTGGAGAGCGGGGCAGCCCGACTCCGTCACACTCGCGTACAGACTCCTCTCAGGGCCGGAGCAGTCTGAATCCGGATTCAAGCCCGCTCCTGAGATAACTGTAAGCCCGGGAGACGAGGCCCTCCCCTGCTCCTGCACAGCCGCACGTGTGGCCACAAGGGCGCTCTGGTGTCGCCTCACCGCGGCAGCTGGTCACACCCCGGCCTGCGCCGGAAGCAGCCCCGCCCCCGCCCGGCTCCACGTGCGAGATCTTCAAGGCCTTTAACTTCCGGATTCAGCTCAGCCTCCCCCCTGCACGCGCGGTCCTGTGCGCTGACCCTCGCCGCATCCCCGTGGAGCCGCCTGGCTCGGCGCAGGTGCGGCGTCTGGCTCCGGGGGTGGCGCTCGGCTCCCGACCTCAGGCCGGTTGAGCTGGAGCTCACGTGTGCTGAAGAGATTACTTACAAATAAGATCTTTCTTAAAAGGAGATTTTATTTTAGAGAGAGACTGCGCACGGGGGCGGGGGAGAGGGAGAGAGAGAGAGAACGGGGCAGACTCCCTGCTGAGCGCGGAGCCCCACTCGGGCCTCGAACTCAAGACCCTGAGGTCGTGACCTGAGCAGAAACCAAGAGTCCGACGCTTAACCGACTGTGCCACGGAGGTTTCCCGCAAAAAAACATCTTTAAAAATGGAAATAAATAAAGTCATGTTGCTTCATGCAGAATCCGTGACCCGATGGGCTCTTTCCCCCCATGGGAGCTGCCCCAGAGCGGGTGGCGTTTCTGGGTTATCGCCTCGAGCCCCGCGCACGCCGCGGTACGACGCGCCCCCAGTACAATTCTGTAGCATGAGTAAGTGTGTGGCCTGATGGAGAGCATGACGAGCATCAGACGTCCTGTAAAAAACAAACAGAATTAGTGAATATCCTAGAAATTACAAATTTAGAGAGGTCGTTGTCAGGCCATGACGCTGATATAAAAGGGAGAGTTAAGATTATTTCAAGTAAGATCAACACATGGTAAAATTCTGTTTACAATTATGTATGTCAATAAATAACTTCAAGACCTGGTCAGAATTAATACAAAATATAAGTAGTAAAAAGAATTGTTTAAGCAGTTGTGGCTTTTTACTTTTAAACAGACAGAATATCTCATAGTAGGCTTTAAACTGCTGCCTCGTAGAGATTTTTCTTCCTTTTCACTCGGCTGTGTGACAGGGACTGTCATGGCTTTTGAAAACCGTTCCTTTTGAAGCACCATCTCTGGTCTGAAGCAGAAGAAAGCATTGTAGACTGGCACAGGTGAACTAAATTTTTACTTTCAGAAAGGCCATGGGAATAAGTTAATTTATGCTTTAAAAGGTAAAAGTAAGGGGCCCCTGGGTGGCTCAGTGGGTTAAGCCGCTGCCTTCGGCTCAGGTCATGATCCCAGGGTCCTGGGATCGAGTCCCGCATCGGGCTCTCTGCTCAGCAGGGAGCCTGCTTCCTCCTCTCTCTCTCTCTCTGCCTGCCTCTCTGTCTACTGTGATCTCTCTCTGTCAAATAAATAAATAAAATCTTAAAAAAAAGAAAAGGTAAAGGTAAAATAAGTATGAAATTACAACTGACCCTTGAACATTGCAGGGGTTAAGGTCCCTGACCCCTGCTCAGTCAAAATCTGTATATAACTTTTGAGTCCCCCGAAACCTAAGTACTGATACCCTACGACTGACCAGAGGCCTTACTGATAACATAGAGTCAATTAACACACATAACATGCAGTGTATAATCTACACCCACCTACAATATTGGATTGTACTCCCACAATAAAGTAAGCTAGAGAAAAGAAAATCTTAAGAAAGAGAAAAAACAGTATTATACTGTATTTACTGAAAAAAGATCGCATATAAGTGGGACCCATGCAGTTCAAACCTGTGTTGTTCAAGGGTCAACTGCATAAGAAAACACTGAGAAATTATGACTGAGACTGATCAGAATTACTGAACTACTTGAATGAATAAAATATTTAACCATTATGTTGTATACCTGACACCAATATAACGTGACAATTTTACTTCAGTAATAAACGTTTTTCAGTGAAATTTAAAAAGTATTTCAATAGGAATGCAATGGTATTGCTTTCAGGTAGAGACAGGCCCTGGACCGCGGTTAGCATGTCTTCTAGCAGAGGGCCTGCTTTACGGAAAATAGAAAGAGATCGGCAGCTCCGTGAGTGAGGCAGTGCCGCGCGGAATCTCCTCACCATGAAAAGTTCCTGTTGGCAAATATTCACTTCAAACTTTAATACAGTTTACACACTCAAGTAGATACATGTCCTTGAACATGGGTTTACTCTGTTAATGGCTTCAAAAGGAAAAATTTAAATGTGGACCATTTCTGAATTACCCAAACTGTCAGAGAAAGGATGGAATTAATGAGAAATTGGTCATTTTAAAAGTTGAATATGTGTATGGGAGGGGAGGAAGGGAGGGGACTTGAAAACATAACTCTCCATTTCATTCACAAATATACGTTTATTTAAAATGATTTCTAATCCATAGAGAGTGAGAGATAGGAGTGCTAGAATATGGGATTTTCATTCCGAGAGAAAAATTTCAAAATTAGAAGTTCTGATTAGTAACTCAGTCAAATCACAAAGTACTTCCTCGTCAGCGTTTCTGTCACCGGATCCCTGGCTTTGCAGTCCTCAGACATGAAGGCACCCTTGTGACTGGCTTAGGAACCCGGCACTTTGACCTCCAACAAAGTGGAATAAAAATAAAATATTCTCCAATCATGTGATGTTTGGATTTGAAGATGACCCATAAACCTTTTTTGGCTGTAATTTTTATAAATGGCATAACATGAGTAGGGTTTGAGGAAATTAGGTGAGGAGAAAGAAAAGGAAAATGAAGGTTGTACACCCTCCAGGAAGAAGGAGGAGTAGACATAGTATGGAAAGGGCTTCACTTTTTTTTTTTTAAGATTTTATTTATTTATTTATTTGAGAGTGAGAGAGAGGGACAAGCAAAGTTCGGACGGAGTGTGCAGCCCCGAGGCAGGGCCTGATCTCACGACCCTGATGTCATGACCCTGAGATCCTGACCTGACCCTGAGATCAGGACCTGGCAGAAGTCGAGAGGTGGAGACTTGCCTGACGACCCGCCCGGGCCCCAGGGAAGGCTTCACGCGGTCGCACAACTTGAGGACTGCACCTGGTTTCGAAACTACTGTTGGATGTTGCACGTAGCTGATGTCCCCGAGGGTCCCCTCCCAACCTGGGCCATCTGTGCTTCTCATCTTCAACCTTCTCTAGAAAGAGTGTTTGAGTCAAAGAGCAGGGAACTTGCTGACCCTGCATTGTTAGGAAAATTGCGGAATTTATGGTGATTCCCGCCCTCCCTCTCGGCACTTCATGCTTCCAGGCAAACTTTGCTTTTAGTGTCCTTTCTTTTTCTCCACTGGGATGGCCCCAAATATTGTCAGATTTTCCCCGAGTCTTTATCCTACACGTCTTCTCATTCTAAGTGTGTGACTATTATCACTTAAATCTTGGATAAAATTAATCTCATTTATTTCCCTTCCCTGTCCTTCCAGCATTAGTAACTTCACCCCCCACCCCCACCCCTCTCATTCTGTCTCCCTAAGGGAATCTTTCCCATCCTCCTTGGGGAATCCGTCCCTTCCCCCTTGAGGACTTTGTTCAGTCAATTACTGGTGGCTTCACATTCTGCACTTTGCCTCCTTCCTTGAGCCAAAAAAGAGTTAAAAAATCTCTTAATTCTGCTTCCACCTCAAACTTCTGCTTTATCTCTCCACTTTTTTTTTTTTTTTGGACGCAAAATTCACATAAGATCTATATTGTCTATATTGGCTCTCTTGAGCTCCCTGATCTCTCTTTGCAAATTGACTTCTATCTCACAACTCCTTAGCAAATGCGTCGGTGACGGTTACCAGTGACTTTGTCATGGACAAATCCAGAACCTCGTTCAGGTTTCCCCTTTCTTGGCTTCTTTAAAACAACCACACTATTGACTCTTTGTTTTTCTTAGTTCTCTTACCTCTTTTACTCTTCCTTCTTGGTTCCTCTCATTCTTTCTGCTTCTTCATATTAAACATTTTTAATCACCCAGGATTCACCCAGGATTTACTTGCCATTCGTCCCTCTCCCTGTCCTCTCCCTGAGTTAGTCATTCCGCACGTTCCTGCAGTGTCCACGGTTACCAGCGCTCCCTCAGCTGCCGATACCACGTCTGTTCCTCCTGCGGCAGTCCCTCTTGGAGCTCCCTTCATGTGTTAGTGACAGCAGCTTTGACATAGATGTGACTATGGGCTATTTATTTAAGTTTCTGAAGTTTCTGGGGGGTTTTTTATGCGTAAAGTTTGCTGTAAGATTTCATAACATAACATTTCTTGTCATGCTCTGGGAATAATAAGGTCAATGGAAATGTTTTATTCCTAATAAACGTTTTTCTGAACAGTAAAAGTGAAAAGCAATGTTAGTGGACACGGTGGAGAGGCTGTGGAGGAAGGAGGAGTAGAAGTCAAACAGGGCAAGCACCGAATTTTGCTTGCAGATGAACTAATACTGCGGGATAAATACAGAGTGTGACTCTGCCGGTGACAAGCATGAGAAAGCAGAACTAGTCCTAAAATAGGCGATTTAAAATGCTGAGTTTTACTCCACTTAAATATCAGCATAATCCAAATGAGAAGACTTTGTCTTGCATTTTCTGCTGGTGAATTAGCGTTTTCCTTAAACATATGCATTTATAAGTATTAATCAAGTGATAGATTGCTTATTATCTATCATCTCAGTAGTAATACCTGAAACTGTTTTGAACTTAGGCTTCTCTCAGTGATTTGTTACATTGAAAAAGCATTGGAAAAATTTTATTTATTCATCAATTTAACAAACTTTTTTTACATCGTGCTCTGTGCCAGGCACGGTTGCACGGTGGTGAGATTATTATAAGACAAGGGTGCTTGCTTCAAGAAACTTGAGAAGAAAGCTATACAACTAGATAATACACAAGACAGACACGTTTAACAGCCAAGAAGAATCATTTTACTCAGAGCAATCAGCAGAATAACCCATGACTGGAGTTTGCCGCCCCCCCCGCCCCGTCCCCCCCGGGTTAGGTGACTCCAACAACTCAGGAATGTTGACAAGTTACCTGCCCTAGACCTATCTCTCTGGGTCAACGTCCTAAAATAATCTACGGCTCCTCCAAGACTAGGTCTGCCCTATTTTCTTCCTCCTCACCCATCAACACTTCTCCTTTCTGTATCCTATTCCCATGGGACTGACCTTGCTACTTCACCAAACCATTCCCACTCCCCACACCCCATTTCATTATCCTGGCTCTTGAGTTAGGTATGTTCTAGAATCTTAGAACTGATTGGACAGTTTTAAGATCTGCCGTTTGAATGTTCTGATCTCAGGTTTCAGGACAATCTTTGACAATTTGAAGGTGTTGAAGAAAATTAAAGTGCTTGCTTGGATAGTTGCCTTGATTAATAACAAAATCATGTGAAAGGTAATCTGGATTTTTGAAGTTAGAGGCTAAAAATGATTATTATTTCTTTCATCCCTAGAAGGTTTAAGAATGAAATGGTATGTCTTCAAATGTTTGAGTAACTGACTCTATTAATTAGGTATGATGAACTCAAGATAAATCTTGGGGAAAAAATTAGTATTTTACTCTTCGCCAGGTTTTGGACCTCCTGGAGTAGTTGAAACCCATTTGATATAAAAATCTGATTAAAAAATATCGATGCTCCATAAATTTGGGCAACACTTACTGCTGGTACTTGTTCCCATGAACAAACATCCTCTTGTGAAGGAAAGGCCAATATTTCCTTCCTTTTCAAGGGAACTGATTACAGTGACTGTTTCTATTTTGGTAAGATACATAAACACATTTTGATGAGAGCAAAAAGCAAAGCATAGCATGGTTGGTGATTCAGCAAAAATGAGGATGGCTTTGGTCAGCAAAAACAATTTAGATTTTTCTCATTAATGAGTGCAATTTCCACTAACTGGCAAAAACATGGCTTTTAAAGTTGCCTTAAGAAAAAAAGTAGACTTTGAAAGTCCCTTCACTTTCAAGCGTGTGTTAGAATCATAACAAAATTGACTTGCAGGGAGGACATTTCCTGGGAATGAGATAATGATTCAGTATTTTGGTCAGACTTGCCTTCCAGATAACATTCTCTGCCAACTTTGAGGGTTCTGTGTTTTGGACTATAAACTGCCAAAGTCAACGTTTTCATACATAAAAATAAAGACTGGAATGGCTTTTCAAGTACCTTTCATTTGAAACTTGCATGCTTAGTTTGTGAATGTGGCAATGTTTTTGCAATCTGAGATTTTTTTTTAATTTCAGAAAATTAATTTGATAGAAACTAATGCAGCTTCATTTTTCTTCTCACAAAACAGATAAAGCCCAGCTGGACTGTTGACACAGGGAGACAGGGTCAGACAACGCCGCCAGGATAGGCTTTCCGTGGTCAGAAGAGTAAATATACCCATAGTGTAACCAATGCAAGGAGAAGTGAGGCACTTCACTGGGAGGATTTATTGGAAAATTAGAGTTTAAGTATTCATCCAGTCAACAAATATGTATTGACCATTTACCATGGCAGGGAGCCTCTGACATCACTAAGCTTTCAGACCAGTGGTGGAGATCATTAAGGAAACAGATGTAACCAGGATAACATTTTGAAAATACTAAGCAGATGTCATTTTAATTCCCACTAAATCATGATCCTCTGTGGCTCCCCACTGTGTCGGCCTACAGATGGACAATCGGACCCAAACTCGGACCAAGGAGGTATTGTTATAAGGATGAATAAGGGCCGGAGACTAGATTATATTAGGCAAAAACACAAAGAAGTGTGAAATCCTGGATCCCAGTGAGAGCATTCGAGGAACTAAAAGAGACTTTTTTTTTAGCGTGGCTAAAGACAGGGGTGGTGAGCAGAGACTAGAGCGCACAACGCCTAATTACCCTATTACCACACATTTGGTGTCCTTGAAGAACTGGAAGAGGGCTATTGTGACTGGACCATCCAAGAGGAATACTTAAAATCGTCAGTGTAAGTGGTGTCCAATCCGAATATTAGAGTCTAATGAATTGACCCAGCTTGGCGCGCTATGAAATAGCCAAGGGTGTTCGTTCTTATGGTCCAATTTGAATGAGCACTTTGTGAGAGCAGGAAAAGTGAGAAAGATCTGGTGTTTGGTCAAGTTGCCCAGATATCTCAATTGGATATGGGGAAGATGGGCTCTGCCCGGCAACCCCTGGGTGCCGAGTCTCAAACATTCCGAGGTCTCATCTGTGACAAGAGTAGGCTTACGTTCTGGCTCAGGAAAGAGCAGGAGAACATCTATGAGGCAGCTCTGAGGACTCTCCTCCCTGCCCTTGCCAGGGGCAACTTCCCTAGCGGAATAGAAACTAGCATTCATAAGAGGTTTTGAATATGGCCCCTGGAAGAGCTGTAGAGCCCCAAAATGGGGTTGATGGGAGAGTGAGACAGGCCTGGGGGGCACTGCGCAAGGTAATTATTTCACTTAACTGTAAGAATCAGAGGCATCCAGAAAGCTAGTCTGTAGTGTATGTCCAAGAAAGTGTTGGGTTCAAGTCAGAAGAACTAAATCAGTTACAGTTCCGAAAGTCAGGCAGGAATCCAGAAACAAGATGAGGATGAGCAAAAAGCTCAGGAGCAAAGGTGTCTATAGGTCTGGAATCTTTGCAGTGAGCAGAGTCATGATGCTTGGATTCTCCTTCGTTGGCCACCAGCTATTGTTGCCTGAATGAGTCAGCCTCAGTTAAGATATAGGGTCCTGGTAGACATGTCCAGAACTGAGGGACAGTGCTGACAAGGTGGTCACCATGGATTGGAACTATCCCCTGCAAGACCACTCATGAAGGCAAGTCATGGTAAACCAAAGAAGTTACCAAGATCCACTACCTGGAATTGTTGACATTGGAAACTACTGTCAAAAGAAATCAAGGGAAACCACAGCAGAGAATCCCAAGAATGAAAGGTAACTAGAGGATCACACAGGGAGGCCACACAGCTCGGTGGCCTCCATCAGGCTTTCTCTGAAATTCCAATGAAAGATATTTTTGCTATAAGAGAAGGGAACAGAGATGCGGACTTGGGAAACAGAAAACTCCTAACAGGAGTTTTAGACCAGTTACTAGAGAATTATAACCTATCCTTGGACTCCTGGTAGAAGGTAAGAGAAAAGATAGCTACTTCTGGTTTGCAAACTGGCAGGTGAGAAATAAGATTTCTTCCATGATGACCTGACAAACTTTTGCATCCTCATCTATTTTTATTAATACATCACCTTTTAGGGAACTTATCTTATTATACCTGAGCAGAAAATATATTTATAGAGGAGTTATTTATTTAGGGAATAGAAATAGAAATAGAAACTGTGGGGGCATCTCTGGCAGGATATTTTTTTTTTAAGGTCTACCATAAGAGTTATACTCGGTGATTTGAACTTAGAGCCAAACAAAAAAATTCTTTTCTTATCTTTTTTTTTTTTTTTTTTTAGGATTTTGCTTATTTATTTGAGAGACAGTGAGAGAGAGAGAGCACAAGTTGGGGGGGCAGCCAGAGGGAGAAGGAAAGAGAGAAGCAGGCTCCCCGCTGAGCAGGGAGCCCAACATGGGGCTCCATCCCAGGACCCCAGGGTCATGACCTGAACTGAAAGCAGATGCTTAACCAGCTGAGCCACCCAGGTGCCCCTAAACAACCAATTTCTTCTAAAGCAAAAACATCTATGAAGTTGTTAAAATAAGGAACTAGACATCCCTGAGTCTTGAGTTTTAAGTAAATGGAAACACAAACATATTAAGTAATCTTGCACGTGTTTTGTGCTTTTGCTAGGTCTGTTTCCTTCAAGTATGTTGTTTATCCTTTTGAAAAAAAGAATTAAAATAAATGATATTTAAAGTAGTATTATAAAAATGATTTTATTATTAATCTGTTAAAATTAAATGAATTTAAGCTAGCTAAAATCCTCAAAAAAATTTTAAAAATACAACTTTTAAGACAGATTATGTTGAAATAGAGTAGGGGGAAAGGAGAAAATATCTATAGTTAATCTCAAAATAGTAAATGAGCTGAAAACTTAGATCTGAGTTTCTTGGTAGTTAGGGGAAAAGTAACTTATGTTGGGTTGTATACTTTTTATTATCTAGTGTAAGGAATTGTATACTTTTGTGTCTAAAAGTACATCTTATTTTTCCCTATGTTCTAGGAGGAATTTATCGCAAAAAATCATTACATATGAGACATCTGATAACACATTCAATTCATAGTTGAAGAAATGCAGAAACAGTCTTCATAGGGCTATTTCTTATAACAATCCTTTCTAAAACAGAAGGTGGAATGTTAAGACAAACTGGCGAAAGTGTGTCTGTGTTGGGGTAAATGAGTAACGGGGTTTTTATGTGGTCTGGTTGCTGCGCTGGTAAACTGGTGAGAAGCCGGGACAGCGAACCCCACACCCCACACGTTTCAAATGTCCCAGATGAGCTTGGGAGAAAAGGAGCAGAGGAGGGGATTAAAAACAAAGCCTGCTTTAAAATCTTAGGATTCTGGCTTGTAAAGTGACAGGAATTCCTCATGGAGCTACTACTTGTGTAGGGAACAAAGTCAGAGTTCTATTAAGTACGTTAAATACTTTTGCAAATTCCTGCCCAGATGGAAGTTTCTGCTTACATTTTCACAGAAGTGGATTGCCATGAAAACAAGGTCTGGAAAAAATTAATGGTATAGTTTGCACATAGTAAATTGTCCACTGGCATGTTATTTGAAAAGAATATAGAATATTCATCAGCTAACTGAATAAAAAACTGCTTAAATTCTCATTTTCTAGCTCATGTGGTTGATATTCTATTGACACAGCTGTCTTACCAATGTGGGGGAACATACTGGCTTATTAATGATTATGATTCATCACCATTTTGCATAGGGGAGTATGTTGCAAAGAAAAGCAGCCCATGGTGGTCAAGACTATCATTAAGAAAACTTGCTTTGGGGGCACCTGGGTGGCTCAGTGGGTTAAAGCCTCTGCCTTCGGCTCAGGTCATGATCCCAGGGTCCTAGGATCGAGCCCCGCATCGGGCTCTCTGCTCAGCAGGGAGCCTGCTTCCTCCTCTCTCTGTGCCTGCCTCTCTGCCTACTTGTGATCTCTGTCCATCAAATAAATAAATAAATAAAATCTTAAAAAAAAATAAAACTTGCTTTGTGTTTTTTTTTACTTGAAATTTTTTATTGAGATAGACATAGATTTCACATGCAGTTGTAAGAGGTAACACAGTGAGATCTTGTTTACACACTTCCCAGCTTCTCTCATTGTTTAACATGCTACCAACTATAATATGTCATCACAACAAGGATATTGACACAAATACAGTCCAGTGATGTGATTCAGATGTCCCCTGTTTTGCTCGTGTTCCTTTGTGTGTGCTTCATGCTACACGGCTTTACGACATACAGGTTTCTGTACCACAAACAATTCCATCACCACAGGGATCTCTCCCTTTGCTCTTTATGACCATATCCTTGTCTCTTCCCCTTGCACCACTCACTGCCACCCAAACCCCTAACACCTACTAATCTGCCCTTCATTCCTAACGTTTGTCCTTTCAAACACGTTACACGTTATGTAACCTTCAGGACTGGCTCTTTTTTCACTCAGCCTAATTCTCTAAAATCCTTCCAGGCTGTTGGAAATGTCAATAGTTTGTTTCTTTTTATTGTTGAGTAGTACCCATGCTATGGATTTCCTGGTTTGTTTAACCATTCATCGGTTGAAGGACTTCTGGACTGTTTCAAGTTTTTAGCTATGACAAATAAAGCTGTATGAAAATCCAGGTGTGGACACAACTTCCATTTCTGCGGGATAAATGCCCAAGACTAACTACTGGGCTGAGGAGCACTTGATGTTTAGCTGCATAAGAAACCGCCAAGCTGTTCTCCAGAGTGGCTGTATCTTTTTACTTCCCACCAACAAGTAGGCGCGATCTTGTTTTTGCACATCTTCTCCAGCATTTAGTGTTACTGGTGTTATTCTGTGAGGTATATAGTGATATTTCATTGTACTTTGAATTCGCATTTCTCTAATGGCTAATGATGGTCAATGTCTTTTCTTGTGCTTATTTACCAACAATATATCTTCTTTAGTGAATTGTCTAAGTCTTCTGCCATTTCTTGTATTTTGAAATGCACAACTTTCTAACTTCAGGTGTGAATTTTTTTAAAAGGTTTGTTTATTTATTTATATATTTTTAAATTTATTTTTAAGATTTTATTTATTTATTTGACAGACAGAGCTCACAAGTAGGCAGAGAGGCAGGCAGAGAGAGAGAAAGGGGGAAAGCAGGCTCCCCGCTGAGCAGAGAGCCCGATGTGGGCCTCGATCCCAGGACCCTGGAATCTTGACCTGAGCGGAAGGCAGAGGCTTTAACCCATTGAGCCACCCAGGCGCCCCAGGTGTGAATTTTTTTAATTGAAACTTACATTGATACCATGTACAGATCTTCCTTAACTTACAGGAGGGCTCCATCCAGATAATCCTATCATAATTTGAAAATATATAAAAATGCATTGAATATACCTATGTGCTGAACATCATCGCTTGGCCTGGCCGACCTTAGATATGCTCAGGACATCCACATTAGTCTACAGTTGGGCCATATCACCCAACACAAAGCCTGTTTTGTAATAAACTGCTGAATATCCCATGTAGCGTATTGAATCCTGAACTGAGAGTGATTAAGAGACTGGCCATCTGGGTACAGGATGAGTCTAAGCATGCCCACGGTCACCCTTGTGATCGCGTGGCTGACTGGAGCCACATCTCCCCGCGCTGCCGGGCATCACAAGAGATGTAATACTGCACATCACTAGGCTGGCAAACTATCAAATTCAGGATTCAAAAGTACAGTTTCTATTGAATATGTATCATTTTACAACATTGTAAAATAGAAAAATCTTAGGTTGAACCGTTTTAAGTGGGGAAAGATTCCAATTTTTTTCATTGTTTCATTTCAAACAGAGATGCCAGCACATTTCCCAGAAATATAAGCTTCCTATTTGTACTCAAGGTTCACTGGAGGGATAGCTGTGTGCCTCAGTTGGTTAAGCGTCTGCCTTCCGCTCAGGTCATGATCCCAGAGTCCTGGGATCGAGCCCCGCATCTGGCTCCCTGCTCAGCATGGAGCCTGCTTCTCCCTCTGGCTCTGCCCCTCCCATACCCCACTTGTGTGCAGGCTCTTTCACAAATAAATAAAATCTTTAAAAAAAAGAAGAGAGATTCACTTTAGAGTTTAGCAACCAAGAATCCAAGAAATGGCTTTCAGAACACTCTTAAAAATTTTTTTTAAATTTCATAAAATATTTTTGATCCTTAGGTTTTCTAATTGTTTTAGTTAATTAGCTAATAAATTAGGTCAAGTAATGGGAAATAAGCCTACAGCTTTAAAAATATATCTGAGCTGGGATGCCTGGATGGCTCAGTTGGTTAAGCATCTGCCTTCGGCTCAAGTCATGATCCTAGGGTCCTGGAATCGAGTTCTACATTGGACTCCTTGCTCAGCAGGGAGCCTGCTTCTCCACCTGCTTGTGCGCTCTCTCTCTCTGACAAATAAATAAATAAAAATATAAAAAAATATCTCTGAGTTGAAGAATATCCTACACTCTCCATCAACAGCTAGTTTCAGCTAGAAGGAAACTTCCAGGAGACATCAGGGTCTCTAAGAGGTTGAACCTATGTTGGGGAGCTGGACCCAGCAGGACAACCACAACTGCCAACCCTCAACCTGTGGCTTGTTATCAGTGGAGTCAGCAGGGAACTGACAGGGTGGTGAGAGAGTCCGAGACCTCATCTTGGCCAGCCACAGCCAATGTGACACCAATACCGGGGGGTACTTGCTGGAATTCTCTACAGTGAGAGGAGGAATGAGTGACGATGCCTGGGATAGAGAGGGCGGTGGTGTGCCCCAGGCCCCATTCCTGTCTAGGGCCCAATCTAGAAGCAGAAGTTTCCAAGCCAGTGAACATAGAGATGGGTGAGATGGACCGACTAGGGATGTTGTGGGGAAACAGGACACAGCTTGCATAGTTGTTGGGGGAAAGTTGTCTTTCAATGAGAGGGAAGCCCCAGACCTAAGGGGTGGTCTTGTTTTTGCTTTCCTTCCAGGACCATACCACTAAGGATGGCTTTTAGAAGCCATCAACCCTGGCGTGGGCTTTGCTGGTAGTGGATAGTGAGTGACTGAATAACCTGCTTATTGTTTTGTTTTTTAATTCTGGAATTGCCATATGAGTCCAGTGTCCATACTCCTCAAATACTTTCTAAGGCTATGATCTGGAGAGGACTGAAACCATCCTAAGTTAAAGAGAAAAAGAAATTCTGACTGAGAAAGAAAAAGTTATTGACTCAAAATATGAGGAGTGAATAAAATATCCCCCAGTATTTCCCTGTCTGTTCTTCCCCTCAACTACCATGTAATTTCCACAGCCAAAC
Organism: Mellivora capensis; assembly: GCA_004024625.1. Lineage (NCBI taxonomy): Eukaryota > Metazoa > Chordata > Mammalia > Carnivora > Mustelidae > Mellivora > Mellivora capensis. The sequence goes on along the minus strand of PISX010012474.1, from coordinate 29,819 downwards.
TTCTTAAACAAGTTGGCCCCATTTCCCTTCCCTCTCACTCGTTGACCTGACTTTTGTTAGAATAGCTTTTAAAAGTTTTTTAAAGCTTTATTTACTTATTTGAGAGCGTGCACACACGAGGGAGAGAGAGAGAGAGAGAGAGTGCGAGTGCCAGCATGGAGAGGGGAGGGCAGAGGGAGAGGAGAGAGATTCTCAAGCAGACTCTGTGCTGGACCTCAGGACCCTGAGATCATGATCCAGTCGGCTTAATCAGCTGAGCCACCCCGGTGGCCCGAGATAGAGTAGCTCTTGCAACAGCTGGTTGGGTATTCTCACGTGGGGCAAACCCCTACCTTTTGCAGCATAACAAAAGAGAGGTGTATATGTTTACTACTCAGTTTGTGGTACAGCCAAGTCCTTTCCTGCTGGACATCTAGTTGCACAAGAATTTGGATGTCCATTTCTGAAGTCAGGGTTCATTAGTCCTGACCAACCAGTTTGCGGCTACTGGAAAACAGAAAACGAATTGCAGTGTGGAAAATCTGAGTCTTTACTTTGAGCTAATTTAGATTTTTATTGAGTGTCTTCCCCTCAGGCAAACTTATGGTGGCCGTTGAAGTCTAATTCTTGGCTCCGTAAATACCCATTTGAAGATCACCCGTAAATCTGGGTCATGCTTCTAGTGTCGCTGTGCGAACGGGATCAGCATATTTGCTGTGGAAGCGCCGCAGGAAGGAGAGCGAGGTTAAGAGCAGCCGCACCTCACACCTGCAGAAGGCAGGCCCCGCGCAGACCCGGCAGGTTGCAGGGTTCACTGTGAATCTGAAAACAACCTCTTCCCTTTCTCACTACAGAGAAAGCCACCGGAGGCCACGGTCCTGAGAACCACAGCAGGCCCGGGCTGCACCGACTCTGGCTGAAAGCAGAAGGGGTTCCTGCAAACAAAGGAACGAAGGAGGAAAAAACCTCCCAGGGCATGGAAAAGAGCCCATTTCAAATACAAGCACACTCATATAAAAGCATTTTGATTCTAGAAAACTTAAAATGGAAAAAAAAATGCATCTTCGGTTACAGGAAGCCTGGTAGCTGATTCTGTGGGGCCAGTTCCTCAGTTTACCAGAGTTAGCCCAGGGCCCTGGAGGAAGGCGTCCGGGTGTCTCAGACTTCAGGACTCTGAGTTTCACAACGGTTTGCCCCCAAATCCCCTGGGAGTGCGACTAAAAACATCTCAAAAGATGGAGATTTTCCATGGTGGGTCATTACTGGCCACTAGATATTTCTTCCCTTCAAAAAAAATCCTCAAACATTTCAGATTCTTTAATTCAGATTCTTTCTGAGAATACGGTGCCGAAACTTCTATTTTGTGTATGGACTTTTGCAACTTTGAAAAATTTACTTCACACAACTAAAATAAGAAACAAATTTCTTCAGCATCCCTCTTAAATAACGTGATTTCAGGCCAAGGGCATGCAAATAGACCCACGAAATGTAGAAGAGAGATTAATTCTCTTATACAGAAATGACATCTATAAAATCCATAACATTTATAATTAAAGGAAAACTTACCGTAACAAATTGGACTGGTTTTACCTGCAAGCCTGAAGAAAGGATTCCCTACTCACATTGGGGCTAGAGCGGGAAGCCGGTAAGTTCTCCGGGGCTGACTCCCCAGATGCCCGCTGAGCCCCTAGCTCAGCATCACCTCATGAAGAAGTGCAAATGCTCCAGATGACCCTGACCAAAGTCCTTCCCTAAGTATAGGACGAAGTGGTGTATTACTAAGAAGAGTCCATAGTCTAAAATTTAGCAAGTTTTTGTGAAAAGCTACTGTGGATAAAAAAATTATAAGAAAGCACGATGACTTTAATTCAGAATCATTCTAGAAAAAGCATTAGTCTTTTTTTGCCCCCCCCCCCGTAAATTCCTTCTAAATTACTTCTTGCCTAAAATCACCTTGTTCTATAGCCAGTGGTTTAAAAATAATCATTCCTTTTTACGGGGCCTCTAAATATGTGTTCTGTTGTATGCGTGGGAGACTCTGTAAAGAGAATTTACATGATAATGAGTCATTATTTTCCAAAGCCCCAATATATAATTTGTTATGTGTGTACACAGAATGATGAAAATGACAAGTTAGATTTCTTTTTGCTGCTGATAAATTATTAAAAAGTTAAACTTGTTCAAATAATTTTTTTTTTAATTTTTTTATTTTTTATAAACATATAATGTATTTTTATCCCCAGGGGTACATGTCTGTGAATACAAACAAATGTTTTATTATTGTTTTTGTAATTTTCCTCCTCATGGAAAAATGGTCAAATATTAGACACATAGCTTCAACTGAGTCAAATAGAGTTGAACTTCTTCTTCTAACCAACGGTACAATTGGTACAGCTTGTCATTGTTGGATCCATTTTTAGATGCCCAGAAATAGATTCTTACTATGAAGGAATCACACGGTTGGGCTGGAAGTTTCCTGTTACATCTCCCGGGGAGATGCCAGCAGTGGCTTTACGTGAGCTACTGGGGAGGAGGAATATAACTGATGCTGCTTGATGGTAATCTGGGTTGTTCCCGGGCAGAAAAGGCCTGGACGTGTGCAGTAATACGTAAGAAGTATATAGTACCTTTTGTCTCCGAATAAACCTGTGGGATTTCAGCTTGAGGCTTGTGCGAGGAGAAGGAAGAGTAACTTCTTTCAAAAGGCTTAGCCCTCCCAGTGCCTTTTACATTTTTCCAGCAAAGAACTCACACTTGGTTCTTCTCCAAATGCGTGTTTGTTAGCTCTCTCTTGCGACACAACATGTCCGGAGTTGAACTAAGGAAAATATCCCTGAGTTCGGTAATGTCAATACTCCTGCCCGTTTTGACAGCATTTGCCACCCATTGTAACACTCGGTCTCAACAGAGCTGATGTATTTCTTAGGGATGTTTTCTCCCCTAGATGAGCACAGTTGACGATGGGTTGGCCCATTCGCAGGATGTGCACTGCCGTGTTGGGAGAATCGTGGATCCCCCGGCCGCTAAGTCATCAGAAAGGCCCTCTGGCTTCCGTCGGGCGTCAGGGGCAGACCTTGCCTCTCGGACAGAAAAGCTTTTCAGCGAGTCCGAGGAACAGGTCATTGCATTTAACCCCATGAAAACCGGGCATCGGGAAACATTTGCTACTTATTCCACCATCCACTGTCCCCACTTCCCGTCACCCCCCACGTTCCACCCAGACGGCGAAGTCCGTCCGGGGAGAAAGCGCCGCCTGCGGGGTCGGCCGTCCGCCCGCGCCAGGTTTGCGCGGGGACACTGTGGCCGCCTGGAAGCCCACGCACGCGCGCTCGGAAAAGCGCTGTCGGTTAGAGCCGCGGTGCGCACAGTAAACACCGCAGACTCTTCCGGGCCCACGGGGCCGGATGGACCCGCGGCCGCCGAGCCGGGATTTGTTTGCCATTCGTGATGGCAGATTTTCACGGACCTCTCCAGACCTCGCCTGGCTTGAGGCATCGCGGCTGACCTCAGGAGCAGCGCCAGGGGCCGCTGACGGGAGGCTGGGGACGCAGGCGGGACGGGGCCTTCCTCTGTCCAGACTGTCCCACAGCGGCCGCGCCGCTGCTGCCTGGAGCGAACGCGGTCCCTCGCCGTGACCCCGAGTGACCCCGACCGGACCACACACGTAGCAAGGAAGTGACCGCACGCCCCGCTGAGCGCTTGTAGTTAACCTCCGCTCTCTTCTGCACCCGAGATTTATCCCCAGACTCCTTACTCCCTCCTTGGGAATTCCAGTTTTCTTCTTTCTGTTGCCCTCATGCGCCCGGATCCCTGCTTAGCTCGTCCCCCAAACGAAAGATAAGCTGGGGCGGCCGTGCTGCGTGGGCGAACTCACTCTGTTCCAGCTCCTTCTGCTGTGAGACTAAGTTCTGTCCGACCTAACTCACTCGCTTCAGTTTTGCCATTAGGTCTCCTTAGCTTGAGATCTACTTTTCAGAATAATAACCGTCTGCTGACCATAAAACAAGAGCGCAGCTGAGTGAGGACCAGGGGGGTTCAGACCCAGTGAGTGAACACGGAGCCCAATGCCCAGCAACCTTTTTTTGACTCGACAGCTCTGGTCATGCTTCCTACTGAAGTTAAGAGAAATTTCTGTTGCTGATGGCCCACATTAGGACCATATCCCAATTTCCCAATGCGTATTCAGTGAAATGAAGGTATAATTGGAAAAGGACCACCAGCATCGTGGGCCAGGTAAATTATAGATTAAAACGGTTTTGGTAGGGGTGGAGGGAACCTGAGTGGCTCAGCTGGTTAAGTGTCCAACTCCTGGTTTCGGCTCAGGTCATGATCTCAGGGTCCCGGGATGGAGCCCCACACGGGGCCCTGTATTCAACCGGGAGCCTGCTCTTCCCTTCTGTCCTCCTCCCTGCTCATGTGCTCTTTCTCTCTCTCTCTCAAATAAAAAAATAAATCCCCTCCCCCCAAAAAAAGGTTTTGGTGGTCTGGCATGGAAGCCTAACCATCATTTTCTAATCTGACAAGAAAACATTTTCCTATTGAAACAGTCAGTTTAATACTAACAACCCAATGCTTTGAAGTGAGAAACAAACAGTGACACGTGTGCACGGCAGAGAGGCAAGAGAAGGTCAGAAGAAACCCAACAGACAGAATCTGCACTGTGTGTGTCCTCACAAGGATCAGGAGTGAGGACATGTATTTATGGGTTAGCAGAGTTGAGCAGGATATCGTGATTCCAGACATACTTTTGGGGAAAATAATAAGGAGTATCTTTTGAGAGAAGGTGGCTGAGCAGTAATTCAGAAAAGCTGCACAAACTAATGTAGGAAAGATCATTATCTAATGCTACAGCGTCCAAAGGTTTGGGTTCAAACTTGAGAAAAAAAAATCATTTTACCAACCTTAAACGATTAGCCAAAATGCCACAGGGGACTTGATATGATTCCCTGTGAGGAACCATGAACCTTGATGATCGTTTAGGTCTCCTCCAGTTCTACAAACTGAATCTTCTTGAAAAGATATTCTAATCATACAGCTAAGAAGATTTAGTAATTACTTCTTGCTTTTCTAGAGAAAAACTACTTCAGGAAGTGAAGTCACAACGGTTAAACTATTTACCCGTTGTCCCTTACTGGTGCAAAACCCAGTCTAGGCAATTGTATTCTGAGTCCCAGTTGCAGGAACCAACTCAGGACGGGGCCACAGCGCCCTCTGACCTGCACGCCCGCGGCCTGAGGAGAGGCTCTCGGGGATTCTGCAGGAACCCATCAGCCTTTGTTAATAGGTTTTCTTCATACAATACATTCTCTTACTTGTTTATGTAATTTTTAGACTTCAAAAGTGCCGCTCCCTCTTCCAGTTAAAGGACACCGTTCTTCATTTTAGGGAAATAAATAACACCACACCCAAGACCTCCTCTACTCCACTTAACTAACATTCCTTGGAGTTTTAATTTTTAAAATCTGACTTTCAGATATTTTGTTCTCATGTAGGAAAGAAGTTTATAGCAAAACATCTTCATATAGATGATGAAGTCACTGAGTATTTTAAGATCATATATTTGGAAGAGTAAATGGATGACTATAATATTAGGTGGAATCATATTGCATTTCTTTAAACCGTGTTTGACCCACAAAAATGGTTGTTTCATATGGTTTACCCTTATTTAAAAGGATAAATAAGAAACGATGAAGAGAACTGGGATCTGGGAGACATATGAGAAGCAGAATTATTTTTTTACATATGTTATTTTAAATCCAAGGATCTTTTCACCATACTTGAAAAATTAATAAAAGCAACTTCAGAGGAGAAAAAAGAAAAATATGTGTTCATAAATTCTCCTAAACTGACTTACTTTCTCCTCCTCTTCCCACACTTCTCCCCATACACTTTGCCCTTCTTTGCTAGAGTTGTTTTTTAAACTATCTTTTAAGCTATTATTTTCAAACTTCTGACAACTTTTAGAAATATAATCTAAGGAAATGTATCATCCGATTACATAAATATATATGTGTAAGGGTTTTATTGTTTTAGGATGGTGAAAAAGTTAAACAACATAGATGGGAGATCATATAAAATATGATGCCTGCATCTATTAGAATACTATGTAGGTACTGTTTTTAAATTTACTTTTAGTATGTTCTATAACTTATTTTTTTTTTCCCTTGGATAGCTGGACTTGTCCTGGTAAAAGGCATTGCTGTAAACAGTCCTCTAGTAATAAGGCATGTGTGTGGGGGAAGCAGTTTACTGTTCTATGATCGGGTCTGTCTTTTAGTGAGCCTGTGCTTCCGGACTGTAAATGTCACAAGTGTTTCTTGGTCTTTTCTCCCCCTTTGGGTGGGACAGGATGGCCGGAGTGGCCTGGCCTTGGGTATTTCCCTCCCTCCGGTGAATGACTATTGCTGGCTGGGGCGGCTGCTTCCCTGTGCCAGGCGGGTCCGGCTCTCATGCTCCTCCAGCAGCGAGGCCGGGGTGACTAGTTTCTCCTGAGGGCAGGCCTTGTTCGAAGAGCAGACGCTTCTGGTCTCTTTCCACATGGATACTTCTTCCTTCCCAGCCAGAAGCTGGAGGGGATTTCTCTTCTTACTCTAGGAACTTGCTCAAGCTCCCAGAGGGGAATTTTACAAAATTGTGGAGATCTGCTATGAGGGATTCCCCCGGAGTTCTTAAGCCTCGGATTTGGGAATCCTGAGCCTCGGGAGTCCCTCAGTTACAATTCAAGTTCCCCGAGCCACGGGACTGAGGTGAACTTCGGCTCTGGTAAGCCACGACACTCCATGTTTGCCCATCAGTCTTCCCAGTCTTGGAAACAGAAATTTGCCCAATGTCCTCTCCTCCCTTGTGACTCTGGGAAGAGCCGATGATTTTTTGATGTTTAGCTTCTCACTTGTTAGGATGCCGTGGCTACTGCCAACTTCTTTAAATGTAAAACAATAAATGCCCTGAAATGAGTTTTTAAGGAGACACGGAGGTTCTTCCTAAGGAGCGTTTAGAGGAGATGACAGGGGATGGAGGAGTCTTCAGGGCAGAAGGAGAGCAGAGGAGGGAAGCTGGGGGTGGGGCAGCGGTATAAGAAAGGAAGGTAAAATGCCAGGAGCCCGAGAGAGAGAGCACCTCCGTACCAGGGGTAAGAGCCCTGGGCCTGAGGAAAGATGGTGAGGTGCCAGGACTCAAACTGGATCAAGGCCTTGCCAGCCAGAAAACCACCGAGAGTTCCTGTGAACGAGAACTTCACGTTGCCTCCACCCAGGACCTGTGCCTGTCTGTCATGGGATCTGCGCTCTGGGAGAACTGTCCTCCCTCTGGACCAGGTTCTCACCAGCTGGTCATCCAGCATGACAGCGCCCAGTGCACCCAGCAGCCCTGGCTTTCTCCTATTTCTTGACATTGTCTTTAGGGCATCTGTTAGCTCAAGGGCTATGGTGTGGTGGTGGCATGGGACGGGTGGGCTGACAAACTGGCTATGCCTGAGGACCCTGAGCTTGAGCAACCAGGAGTGGAGCCCCCTGTTCTGTCTGAATACATGAAAAAAAAGTCTGAAGGGAAATATACCAAATAAGTACAGGAAATGTTGACCTCTCTGTTGGACAATTTTTTCACAATCTTGTTCTAGGAGATTATTTTGACTTTGCTTCTAAATATCAGAACTTTAATGACCATTTGTTAGCTTGATTGTGTTTGAAATAAGAGAGATAACAGACCCAAGATGGAGTGACTTGTGCTGGGCCCCTATCAGCAAACCAAGACTTAAAATCCAGCTTACTTGCAGTCTCAGCCTTTCCAGGGAATATGACCTTTAGCCAGTCGAGGTGGAATTACCTGATTGGCACTAGTGGGGTAGTCTGCAAGATGGACCCCTGCCCTTCACCAAAAGGAGGGCAGCCTTGCCTGAAACAACTTATTTGTTATTATAAACTTCCTTTTCAAAAAAAAGGAAAAGAAAAAAAGGAAAGAAGCTTCCTTTTGGGGGGGGGGGCAGCGGCTCAGTCGTTAAGTGTCTGCCTTTGGCTCAGGTCATGATCCCGGGGTCCTAAGATTAAGCCCCATGTTGGGCTCCCTGCTCAGCGGAAAGCCTACTTCTCCCTCTCCCACTCCTCCTGCTTGTGTTCCCTCTCTCGCTGTCTCTCTCTCTCCAACAAATAAATAAAAATCTTAAAAGAAAGAGAAACTTCCTTTTCAGCCCCCTTCTGCCTACAAAAATCTTTCATTTCGTTCAGCCTTTCAGAGCTCTTTTGCACCTGCTAGCTGGGCTGCTGCCCGACTCATGAATTGTTGAATAAAGCCAATTAGATTTTCAGGTTTACTCAGTTGGCTTTTGTTTTCTAACGATTGGTTTTCATAGTTAAAATATACTAAGTTTCCATTTTTGTTTTAATTTTGCTAAGATGATTTTCTTCGGGGAACAGCTTTTATGTGTCAATTCTGTAATGATTTTTATTGCTGACGGCACACAGTGTGTGACCTTATTGGGGTGCGTTATTACTGAGAAGTTCAGTTTGCCCAGGTCAAATTTGCACCGTGAATTTTTTCAAGGAGATGGAATTCTTCCATTACTTCTCATCAAAATTTTATTGTGTATATAGTTCTGGCAATTTATTTCTCCTCAAGAAAGCCAAGATTTTTCTGGGTTAACAGGCCCCGGTATCCCTTCAGCTGGTTTCCTAACCGTGATAACGAAGAAGGGTCCCGTCACAGGAGGAGGCGCGGAGAAGCAGGGAGGTTCGGCGGCGGGAGGGCGCAAGAACATTCATCCAGGAGCTTCTGTTTTCGCTCGTGATCTGTGGGGCAAGGAGAGGAGCTACGGGGAAGGAGGACAGGGCCGTGAGGAGGGTTTTGGGGAGCGCACACGTTTGGAGAATTTGGGGGAGGACAAGCTGTCCTGTCAGGCCCATGGGGTAGGGCTGCCGGCCGCGTCCGGGGCTCTGAGGCCGGCGCTCGCGGATCCCAGGTGAGGCCGCGGCGCGCGTGTCCGCCACTGTTCAGCGGCCTGAAGTCCAGCGTGGCAGCGGGTGGGTTTCCCTTGAGTTGGCGCTGGCGGCTGGGGACAGAGCATCGCTCCTGCCGCTTCTCCCCCACGTCGCTGGTTATTTCCTTTGTGTGAAGCCCGTTCCGGGACCCACCATCCCTACGCGATAAGCGTCGGCACACAAGACGCCGGCCCGGGCCTTCCCGCTCCTGCCGGCTGAGCGGTCACCCGCACTACCTGGTCCCTTCGGCGCTGGCTTCTTCAGCCACAGTCTCGGCGCCATTTCCGCTCTTTGTCGTTCCTCGACCCGGTCCGGCCCAGCCCCGGCCCAGCCCCGGCCCAGCCCCGGCCCAGCCCCGGCCCAGCCCCGACCGCGCGGCCGCCAACCGTACGCCTCAGAGCCCGCGCGGCCACTGCGTGACCTTGGCTGCGTCCCGTCGCCCTCCGGAAACCTCCTCCTGTGGGGTCGGGTCGGCCCCGCCCCGCCCCCTTCCGGCGCCTCTTCCGGGGCGGGGCGACGTGCTGCGGAGCATCTTGCTGGGAATCCGGTTCTGCCGTCGCGTGTGTTTCTCCTGCGGAGTCTTCTCTGCTAGCAAGTGACGAAGGATTATTTCTACATCGTTGATCGCCCTGAGCCGACTTTTGGTGGTGAAAATCCTGGCACTCTGAGACCCAGCCTTGACGATGACGTCGTGTTGTTTTTCCGCACGTTGACAAGTCCAATCTGCCAACGCCTTTTTTTTAGGGGTTTTGCCACTGTTTGTCAGGGAGATTACCTGTACCTTTTTTTTGCCTTTGAATTGAACACAATTTTTCAAAATAAGCCCTATTAAAGAAAAACTATTCCGATTTCCTACTAAAACTATTTTAGGAGACCTTCCTTTCTAGAAACACTGATTAAGGCAGCAAGGCCTTGTGTGCAATGTGGCCCCGAACCAACCTACAGTAAGAGGTAAATGTTTACTCAACTTTCACTTCCTCCCAACAGGACTCTCTGTCGCTCGGACTTGCAACAAGGTGAGGAACAGCGCGTCGGCGATGGGAGCCCGGTGGCCGCCAGAACGAGGCTCAGCAGTCGCGGGGCACCTGGGCGGCTCAGCTGATTGAGCCTCTGACTTGTGGTCTTGGCCCAGGTCATGACCTCGGGTCGTGGGATCGCGCGACCGCGCTCAGCGGGTCAGCTCGGTGCTCCCTCTCCCTCGCTCTCTGCTCCTCCCCCTGCTCGCTCCCTCTAACATAAGCAAATAAATCAATCTTAAGAAAAACATAAAACCTAAAGCGGCTGGATATGGACACCTCTTAAGAGAATCGGGGGGACCCGTTCCCCCCCCCCCACCTACTTGTGATCTCTGTCAAATAAATAAATAAAATCCTTAACAAGAAAAGAACTGTGCTTAGGGAAACTCTATTTGGTGAGTGTCACTGAAGGCTAAAGTACTACTCCAGGTACTTTTGTTTGGAAAATCTATGCCAGTCAGGCACAGCTGTTTATTGCATGAGGAGAAAAAAAAGAGATGCTTGTAACAACCAGTTTTTGTTTTTTTTTTAGGATTTTGTTTATTTATTTGACAGAGAGACAGAGATCACAAGTAGTCAGAGGCAGGCAGAAGGAGAGGGCAAAGCAGGCTCCCCACCGAGCAGAGAGCCCGATGCGGGCCTCGATCCCAGGACCCTGAAATCATGACCTGAGCCGAAGGCAGAGGCTCAACTGACTGACACCCAGGTGCCCCATACAACTAGACAGTTGTAAGGTCTTTTCAAGTTGTATAAAATGAACCAAAAGATGCATTTAAGTGCTGTCAGGACGGAAAGCTGCAGCTGAAATGTGGTAGCAAACCAGTTGCGAAGCATACAGCCGCTGTGTCTTGTAGACAGGCCTGCACCCAGATAAGCAAAAAAGTTTTGGGACACGCTTGCTGGCCTTGTTCCATATCATTATGTAATGTGATTGATCATGTCTGATTTCACAAAAGATTTAGAGGATTTGCTCATACCCCGCCTAAATTTGATCTTAGTCTTCTAAGGGATGCTTACATATCATTCCCGCTTGTAGGAAGGCAGAGGGGAGCTGGTTCTTCTTCAGAAGGAATCTGGGGAACAAGGTGGTGGGCGTGCTGACGAGTGAGGCTGATTCTCCAGAGCACAAGCACCTGTCTGATTAAGAACGACTTCTGAACGTCGGCCTCTGGTAAGGACTACACTCATGTCTTATTCTCTGAGAATCTGCTTCCAGGCTGGATGGTTGGCAGCTGGGTGGAACAGACCCCACAGCAGAGTGGGCCACGGTGGCCATGGCCCCCAGGGCCCGAGATCCCGAGTGTGGCCGGGCAGTGGGGTGCAGCACTACTTGGGGGAACCTGGGCTCTGTAGCCCCCTCTGGTCTGCGGCAGCGTCTCAGGGCTCCCGTGGTGGCCCAGCAGCAGGGCCAGGAGCCAATGCTGTTGAAACAGCTGCCCAACCACCCCCTGCTCTGGGGAGCGGACAGGCCAGGCTTCTCCAGGGGCACTGCCAGCAGCCCCCATGGAGGGATTGTGATAATAACAGGCACAATTATCACTAGAGCGTACTGTGATTAACTAGCAGCTGTAAAGTATTAGGTTAATATCAAACACCCATGAAAGAGTAGAATAACTGAAATCCAGTCTCTGGGATATAAGGCCTTTATGTAACCAAGTGTTAGCAAGTTCTTTTTCTTAATTTTTTAAATTTTAATTTCTGTAGAATAACATACAGGGTTGTCAGTGTCAGGTGTACAATATAGTGATTCAGCAGTTCTGTGTGTTCTCAGTGCTCATGATATAAGTGTCCTCTTTAATCTCTCCTCTCTTCTGTCCGGTCCCCACCCGCTGCCCCCTGGTAACCATCTGTTTGTTCTCTATACCTAAGAGTCTGTTTCTTGGTGTCTCTCTCTCTCTTTTTTTTTTCCCTTTATTTGTTTTGTTTCTTAAATTCCACATATGAGTGAAATCTCATGGTATTCGTCTTTCTCTTATTTTGCTTAGCGTAATGCACTCTAGCTCCGTTCATCTTGTTGCAAATGACAAGATTTCATTCTTGTGGCTGAGTATTTCTTCCTATCTATCTATCTATCTATCTATATGCCAGGTCTTTATCTATTCATCCACTGATGGACGCGTGGGCTCCTTCCACAGTCTGGCTATTGTAAATGATGCTGCAATAAACATAAGGTGCACGTATCCCTTTCAATTCACGTTTTTGTGTTGTCTGGTAATACACAATAGGGTGATTGCTGGAGCATTGCGTAGTTCTATTTTTAATTTTTTGGTGAAACTCCATGCTGTTTTCCACAGTGGCTGACCAGTTTGCTTTCCCACCGACGGTGCAGCAGGGTTCCTTTTTCTCCACATCCTTGCCAACATCTGTTTTCTTGTGTTTTTGATACTAGTGATTCTGACAGGTGTGAGACAGTATCTCCTTGTAGTTTTGATTTGCATTTCCCTGATGATGAAAGATGTTGAGTATCTTTTCATGTGTCTGTTGCCCATCTGGATGTCTTCTTTGGACAATGTTCATGTCTTCTGCCCATTTTTAAATTGGATTATTTGTTTTTTTGTGTTGAGATGTAAAAGTGCTTTATAGATCTTACATACTAACCCTTTATCAGGTATGTCATTGGCAAATATCTTTTCCCATAGATTCCTTTTAGATTCCTATAGATTGCCTTTTAGTTTTGTTGATTAGCTCCTTGGCTGTGGAGAAGTTTTTATTTTGATGTAGTCCCAACAGTTCATTTTTCCTTTTATTTCCCTTGGATCAGGAGACAGATCAAGAAAAAAAATGTTGCAGTGGCTCTTGTCAGAGAAATTACTGCCTGTGCTCTCTTCCAGGATTTTTATGTTTCTATATCTTGTCTGTGGTCCTTAATCCATTTTGAATTTATTTTTTTTGTGTTATAAGAAATGGCCCCAGTTTCATTCTTTTGCCTGTAGCTGTCCAGTTTTCCTAGTACCATTTGTTGAAGAGAGTTCTTCCCATTGTATATTCTTTCCTCCTTTGTTGGATATTAATTTACCATACAATTATAGGTTTATTTCTGGGTTTTCTATCCTGTTCTATTAATCCATGTGTCTATTTTTATGCCAGTACCATATTGTTTTGTTTACTACAGCTTTGCAGTATAACCTGAAGTCTGGAATTGTAATACCTCCAGTTTTTTCAAGATTGCTTTGCCTTTTGGGGGTCTTCTGTGGTTCCATACGAATTTGAGGGTTGGTTGTTCTAGCTCTGTGAAAAATGCTATTGGTGCTTTGGTAGGGGTTGCATTAAATGTGTAGATTTCTTTGGAGAGTATAGACATTTTAACAATATTTGTTCTTCCAGTCCATGAGCATGGTATATCTTTCCATTTCCATTTCCATGTCTTCGGTTTTTTCATCAGTGTTTTATAGTTTTCAGAGCATAGGTCTTCACATCTTTGGTTAAGTTTATCCCTAGATATTTGATTGTTTTGAGTGTGGTTGTAAATTGAAATGTTCTCTTAGTTTCACTTTCTCCTGCTTCATTAGTAGTGTGTAGGGATATAATGGACTCCTGTACATTGATTTTGTATCTTGCAAATTTATTGAATTCATTTATCAGTTCTAGTAGTTTTTTGGTGGAGTCTTTAGGGTTTTCTATAAAGAAAATTATGTCATCTGCAAATAGTGAAAGTTTTACTTCTTCCTTACCAACTTAGATGCCTTTTATTTCTTTTTGTTGTCTAATTGCTGTGGGTGGGACTTCCAGTACTATGGTGAATAAAAGTGTTGAGAGTAAACATTCTTATCTTATTCCTGACTTAGGGAGAAAAACTCTTCAGTTTTTCACTATTGAATATCATGTTAATGGTGGTTTTTTTGCATAAGGCCTTTAATATGTTGAGGTGTATTACCTCTAAAGCTATTTTGTTGAGAGTTTTTATCATGAGTGGATGTTGTACTTTGTCAAACGACTTTTCTGCATCTATTGAAATAATCATGCAGTTTTTATCCTTTCTTTTATGGATGGGACTTATCACATTGTTTTTATAAATATCAAACCACCCTTGCATCCTAGGAATGAATCCCATATGATTGTGGTGAATGACTTTTTAAAATTTATTGTTGGATTCAGTTCGCTAGTATTTTGTTGAGGTTTTGTATCTATGTTCATCAGAGATATTGGCCTGTAGTTCTCTCTCTCTTGTGGTATCTTTATCTGGTTTTGCTATCAGGGTAATATTGTCATAGAATGAATATGGAAGTTTTCCTTTCTCTTCTATATTTCTTTAGAATAGTTTGAGAATAGATATTAACTCTTCTTAAATGTTTGATAGAATTCACCTGTGAAGCCATCTGGTTCTGGACTTTGGTTTATTGGGAATTGTTGATTACTGATTCAATTTCTTTACTGGCTACCAGTCTGTTTGAATTTTCTATTCCTTCCTGTTTCAATATTGAAAGGTTATATGTTTCTAGGAATTTATCCATTTCTCCTAGGTTGTCCAGTTGTTGGAATATGATTTTTCATAATATTAGAATTGTTTGTATTTCTGTGGTGTTGGTTTTTATTTCTCCTCTTTGTGATTTTTTTTTTTTTTTTGGTTTTTTCTCTCTCTCTCTCTCTTTCTCTCTTTTTGATAAGACTGGATAGCTAAAGGTTTATAAATTTTATTGATCTTTCAAAGAACCAGCTCTGGTTTCATCAATCTCTTCTATTGTTTTGTAGTTTCTATATAATTTCTTTCTTTTCTAATCTTTATTATTTCCTTCCTTCTGTTGGTTTGGGGTTCTGTTCTTATTTTTCCAGCTCCTTTGTGTGTAAGATTAGGTCATTTGAGATTTTTCTTACTTCTTGAGGTAGGCCTGTATTGCTACGAACTTCCCTTTTTGGAATGCTTTTGCTGTATTCCAAGGATTTTGGACCACTGTGTTTTAACTTTCAGTTGTTTCCATGTAATTTTTTATTTCTTTTCTGATTTCTCAGTGGACTCTTTCATTGTGTAGTAGCACATTACTTATCCTCCATGTATTTGTGCTCTTTCCATATTTTTTCTTGTGATTAATTTCTACTTTCATAGCAGTCTGGTTGGAAAAGTTGTGTGGTATGACTTCAATGTTCTTAAATTTATTGTAACTTGTTTTGTGTGTGTCATTTAAAGCCACTATTTCCTTGTTGAAATGTTTAGATTATCTGTCCATTGATGTAAGTGGGGTGTTAAATCCTCTACTATTATTGTTTTTCTATTGATTAGTTCCTTTGTGATTGTTATTAACTCTTTTTTATGTATTTGGGTGCTCCCACTTTAGGTGTGTAAGTATTTACAATTGCTTTATTCTCTTGTTGTATTGTCCCCTTTATTATATAGGTCCTTCTGTGTCTCCTATTACAGTCTTTGTTTTAAAGTCTATTTTGTCCCGTACAACTATGGCTACCCCAGCTTTCTTTTGACATCCATTTGCACGACTGTTTCCCCATCCCTTTACTTTCAAGCTTCAGTGACTTTAGGTCTAAAATGAGTCTCTTATAGGTAGCATATAGTACAGGTCATAGTTTTTTATCCACTCTGTCACCCTATATCTTTTGATTGGAACATTTAGTCCATTCTCTTTTTAAAAAAATTTTTTTAAGGATTTTATTTATTTTTTTTGACAGAGAGAGACACAGCATGAGAAGGAACACAAACAGGGGAAGTGGAATGGAGCAGGGAGCCTGATGCAGGGCTCGATCCCAGGACCCTGGGATCATGACCTGAGCCGAATGCAGACACTTAATGACTGAGCAACCCAGGCACCCCCCCATTTTCATTCAAAGTTATTATTGATAGATACATATTTATTGCCATTTTATTACTTGTTTTGTGGTTGTTTTTGTAGTTTTCCTCTGTTCCTTTCTTGTTCTCTTTCATTTAGTTTGTAGCATTCCTAAATTGTATACTTGGATTTCTTTCTCTTTATTCTTTGCATATCTGTTATTGGTTTTTGATTTGTGGTTGCCGTTAGGTTTGTATATAACATCTTCTGTATATAGTCGTGTATATTAAGTACATTGTTGCTTAAGTTTGAATCCAGTCTTTACTCCTCGTCCCCACCCCTCCCACACACACTTTTTAGGTCTACAGCATTGTCATATTTTACATCTTTTTATTTTATCACTCCCTTGACTAATTTTTACAGATATACTTACTTTTACTACTTTTGTGTTTTTTACTTTTCCTGCTCCCACTAGTGGTCTTTCCACTCAGAGCTCTCTTTAATATTTCTTACAGGGCCAGTTTAGTGGTCACGACTGCTTTAACTTTTGTTTGTCTGAGAAACTCTTTATCTCTCCTTCTATTCTGAATTATAGCTTTGCTGGATAGAATATTCTTGGCTGCAGATTGTTCCCTTTTAACACTTTGAATATATCCTGACACTTTGGCCTGCAAAGTTTCTGTTGAAAAATCCGCTGATATCTTTATGGGGTTCCTCCCCTCCCAAAGTGGGTAACTTACTTCTTTTCTCTTGCTGCTTTTAATTTTTTTTGTTTGTTTGTTCAGCACTACTTTTTTGTCATTTTAATTACTATGTATCTTGGTGTGGATCTCCTTGGGTTGATTTGGGAGGGGTGCGTCTCTGTGCCTCCTGGATCTGGATTTCTGTTTCCTTCCCCAGATTAGGGAAGTTTTCAGCTATTTCTTCAATTAAAATTTCTGCCACTCTTTCTCTGTCTTCTTCTGGGATCCATATAATGTGAATGGTATTGTGCCTGATGAAGTCACTGAGTTCCCTAAAACTATTCTTAATTTGCATGGTCTTTTTCCTTTTACTTTTTTCAGTTTTGTTACTTTCCATTACTCTTTCAGGTTGTTAATTCATTCCCCCACTTCATCTACCCTGCTGTTTAATTTGTAATTTCGTGTATTGTGTTCTTCATCTCTGATTTTTTTTTAATCTCCTTATTAGGGTTTCACTGATGTCCTCCATTTTTTTCTCAGGTTTAGTAAGTATCTTTATGATCATTACTTTAATTTCTCTATCAAGTGTATTACTTATATCTGTTTTGCTTATGTCTTTTGCTGTGGTTTGGTCCTGCTCTTTAATTTGGGTCATATTTCTCTGTCTCCTCATTTTTTTCTAACTCTCTGTGTTAGGAAAGTCAGCTGCATCTCTACTCTTGAAGACGATGGCCTTCTGAAGAAGAGGTCCTGTAGTGCCCTGCAGTTCTGTGTCCCCTGTTCCCTAGGGCCTGGGACTTCAGGGAGTGTTTCCTGTATGTGCTGCACATGCTATGCTATTGAGTCCTGGCCTCCTTTTCCTTCAGTCCAATTGTCTGCAGAGACTCTCTGCCTGTTGTGGGTAGCGTGAGTTCCCCAGCAGGGTTGTGGCAGGCTTTAACAAGGTGTGTGCTGTTTTGCTTGTGAAATATGAGCTTCCATCTTCAGAACTGGGGTGTCATAAAATGCACAACTCTGAAAGGAGGTGTTGGTGGAGTTTATGCTGGCCTTTTGGGTGATGGGGCACTTAACACTGGAACTGAGGCAAGAGTGACTAGGAAAGGTGGACCCTCCCAAGCATGTGGGCCACGCTTAGTATAAGCAAGCTAGGTAGCAAGTGTCATTGCAGTGCTGGTCCCCACAGGTGGCCTGAGTTTATGCTAGGGGAAGGAGATGGAAATTCCCCCTGCCAGCAACTTTGTGGAAGGGTTTCCTTGTGATCCTTCCCTCTCCAGGTCACACTCTGAAATGAGTAAATCACTCTTCATCCAGTCTGCCCCAAGCTTTTTGCCAATTGCTGGTTCTAAACTGTATCTGCAAGGGCTGTTTGTTATGCTGCCTCTTTAATGGAGGGGACTCTGCTTCCTAATGCCCTCCACGATTTCCCAGAGCTGCCCACTGATTTTTATAAATCAAGGTTTTAAGTCCTGGTGGTTGTAAGAACTAACAAAATTTAGCCCCTCTCACTTTCAAAGGCAAATGTTAGGGGAATTCATCTTCCCTGTGCAGGCTCCTTATAATGAGTATTCTTTTAATGAGAAAATACACAGAAAAAGCTACACTGATGCATTAATATGTTGAAGTAAACCTGTATTTTATTAGTCCTGGGCTGTGTGTGGTGTTGTGGTGAGAACGTGAGCTCTGTGGCCAGATTGTGCACGTTCAAATCCTGCTCCCTATTTCTTAGTGTGTCACAAGGGGAACCTCTACATATCTCAGTTTCCTCATACTTAAAATGGCAAGTAGTAGTGCTTATTTTCATAAAGTTGATGATGGTTCATTGATACCTGACATGAAAAACCCTTAGAAGAGTATCTTGGCACATAGCTTATTCATTTGAGAAATAACACACATATTGGACTCGTTTTTGAGTTAACATGTAATGTCCACTGGACTATAAAGCTCGGAGACTAAGAAAAAGTCCTAGAGGGCAGGGGCTGTGTCTGTGCAATGATTTGCATCATTGATCTGCATCTTCAACACTAAGTATGGTGCCTGACATGTAGGTAGTGGATGCCTAAGTGAATGAAATCAGACAGATTTGGGTTCCAGTCCTAGCTTTGCCATTTATAAGCAGCTGCCTAAGTTACCTGACCTCTCAGCTATAAAGTGAGGGTAAATTCATAGGTTTGTTGTGAGGATAAAGTAAGCATATAAAGTACTTAGTAGCTGTCACATACTGCATCAGACACGTTTGCTATTAGCAGGAATTCAGATATTGACAGATTATGGAATTGCATGTTTGAGATGTTAAACTGTCTATGTCAGCCTATTCAGCTGTCCGTCAAAACTGTAGCTGGAAACCCCTGCCCAGGAAAGCAGTCTGTAGCATACTGATTTCCTCACTTCCTCCTCGTCCTCCTGCTAACGAACACCCTCAAAACAAGTTTCTAAGTCTTCTGATTGCTCTAGTGTGGAAGGCAATGTTGGATGGCTACCCAACAGTTAGTCCTTTCTTTCTTGCTTGCTTTCAGAGCTCCAGTTTGTTTGGAATGAGGAGATAGATTAGATTTTTGTTCCCAATCCTTCATTCTCTAATAGGATTATACATCTACACCTTTTGGTATGTGACTTTGTAGCACTTTCCACTGGAGCAGGCAGAGTACACATCCTTGCCCAGTTTGTGTTGGAGTTGGCCAGGCAATTTGTTTGGCAAATGGAGTGTTACTGTACATGACATGAGCAGAGACTCCAAATGCATTTGTGTGATTTTTTTCTGGCTTCCTGTATACCTACCATTTGCCGTGAGACCATGCCAGGGGTGTCAGTAGTGCCAGAATAAGAATATACATCGGGCAGACATGAAAACACACACAGCCCTGTATGCAAGCCCAGATGATCCCAGCCAAGCCCAGGAGAATTGCAGATGGACTACATGCCCATAAGTGAGGAACAAATGCTTGTTCTTATAAACCACTAAGATTTGGGGGTTGCTTATTATGAAACATTATCACAGTGAAAGTTGGCTAATATAGGCACTAGTCTACCCACCTCCAGAAGGAGAATCGTACTTAATATAAGCTAATCCTGTTGTTCTTTTCCATACAAGAGAATTTTCCAGATTCACTTGGAGCTGAAGCTGGCCGAATGGCCCAGTCTTGGCCAGTGAAATATATGATGATATCTACTGGGGACTTCTGGGAAAGCTTTTGCCTTCATGGTAAAAGGCATTGTAGGGGCTAAAAGTGGTCTTTCCCTCTTCTTTCTTGCTTGAAATTTCAGTGGGCATTTTGAGACCATAATTTGAAAACACAAAGGTGAAAAACTAAGCTGTGGATGATGGAGCAAACAAGTAGAAAGTCTAGGCTCCTGACGGCATGGCTTAGTGGCTGCCCCACATCAACAACCACATGTCTTCACACTTCTTATTTAGTCACATTTTTTTGCTTCTTGCTTTCTAAGCCATTTCTAACCTACTACAGCTGAGATGATGTCGGTTTCATCATCTTAGTCACTATTTCTCTGAGGTGAGTGATGAAAAAGAAAAGGGAACTGTCTATTCACAAGTCTCCTCACACGAACCTTGGAAACCTTGTTAGGTTATTACAGCCTGATGTGTGTGTGGGTCGCTATTTGTTTTTCCTGTGTTGCCTCTTCCTTAAGTGTTTCTAATAATAATAATGAACAATTAGCTTATGGTTATTTTTAACCAAAAACGTGGTGGGTACTGATTTGGATACAGAAAAACATATCTTGGTTAAAACTGGAGATCACTATGTCAAAACAGCGATTTCTGGAAAGGAAGCTGTGTCAACGGTAGAGTCACAGTAAGACCATCTTTTAGAGGGTTGCCAGGGAGTGAGCTGCCAAACGTATTCAAGAAATGTGTGATGTGTGCAATACCACCATCTTAACTTGTACTGGGTGTATCCTTAGTGTAAATTTAGAGTATGTGTGGATTCCTACCAAATGAAGAGCAAAAACTGCCAATAGGGTGCTACCTACCAGAGTTTTCCTTGTTAGGATGAGGGAAGAGTCAGGTACATGAACTAAGGAAATTGATGTCTACATAGATTATTCTTGGAAAAGTTCTCTATAATGTTGGAGCCTGTTCATTTTGTAAGAGCAAAATGTGGGATAAAGGCAAATTGTCCTTGTAAAAACAGGTAATTCAAGCTCTTCTCAAAGCCAGCCTTGGAGACATAAAGCAGATTCCTTTACTTTGAGAAAAACCTGTTCTTGAAGCTGCGCTCCTGTAAAACCCCTCAGCGGGAGCCAGCAGCTGTGGGTGAGAGTGCAGCCTCCAAGCCAACGACAAGCATTAAGTTGGCCTGTCTAGTCAGCATTTTTCCTATAAATTGGCCAGCAGACTTTACCAGAGAGAATGTTAACAAGGAAAACAATGACAAAAAGGACACAAGAATATACAAAAAAATCCTTGCTATCTTTGCTTCTTTGGTAGAAAATAAGACTTGCTCTGATTTATGTAAGAACCTCAAAGAATGATGACACCACAACATTCTGATAATCCTCACTATTGGATGTGTGGTAATTCCTTACTGTGCTTGCAAGATCCCAACAATAAGAGGAACTGGAATGTGTTCAAGGAGTACTAGACACAAGGGTACCCAGTAATGATGTATGGATGCATCATAAAGGGAACACAGAATTTTGAAACCCTGAGTCCTTCGTCAAAGAGTTTGGTGACCAGTAAGTTGATCTAGTTAATTGTGGGACTGTCTTAGTCTATTTGGGCTGCTATAACAAAATACCATACATTGTATAGATTAAAAAGCAAGCATTTATTTCTCATAGTTCTGGAGACTGAGAAGTCCAAGATCAAGATGCTGAAAGATGTGGTGTCTGGTGAGGGCCACTTCTTGGATGCATAGACAACTGTATTCTTGCTGTGTTCTCATAGGACAGAGGCAAGGGAAATTTCTGGGATCTCTTACAACAGTACTAATGAATTAATAAGGGCAGAGCCTAATCAAGGACCCCACCTCAAAATATCATCACACGGGGGGATTAGAGTCAAACAATGAATTTTTGGGGGGACACATTCATACTATAACAAGAACCAATGAAACCATCACTGAAGTCACAACAGGAGACTTTTGAAATGGCTTTGAAGGAGTTCCACATTCCTTGGAAAATGAAAAGGAATTAGCAATGTTGAAACTTAAGGTCTGCCTACCAGGAAGAAATGTTAGAGATACGCTTTCCAGGTTTCATGATCTCATGGCCAACATTCCATTGCTTGAATACACAAGGTGAAACGGTGAACTGTATTTTGTCCCCAGGCTACCAAAATACTTTGGCCAGATTGAGGTCTCAAGATGTATAATGTTTGTAGACTAATTACTCTGGAAGTTCAAAAATGTGGAGTTACATCTTTGCTGAGACATATCTGATGCTGCTGATGTCATGGTCTACGTAGGAATTTCAAAAGGGCAGTGTGATTGAGAAGTCCTTAAAACTGTCCAAGATGGAAATTTTCACAAACTCACAATTAAGCAATTTATTGAAGGAAAAGAGAAGCCTAGAGCCTTCTGGTACATATATACCAGATACATATGAGAAGACACAAAGAAGATATGAACATTTCTTTTAAAGTTTTCAGAAAAGCAAGCTCAGGAAAACCCAGCAACCATGGTCTTACTAATCACATCTGGTGTTTAGACCCATCACCACGGAAGCACCTTCATCAAAATTATAAAGTTGAAAGCTGGGCAGCTGAAAGTTGCCGGAGGGGCATCAGTCAGTTAAGGGTCTGCCTTTGGCTCAAGTCATTATCTCAAGGTCCTGGGATGGAGTCTTGCATTGGGCTCCCTGTTCAACAGGGAGTCTGCTTTCCCCTTCCCTCTGCTGCTCCCTCTCTCTTAAATAAATAAATAAATACATACATACATAAATAAAATCTTAAAAAAAATAAGTTACCAGATGTGGTAATTGTCCCCCAGGAATTCCATATTAGGTTGATAACTTATTTCACCAGTCAAGTGGCTGGTGGTTTTCTTTCTCCCGAACATGTTAAGCAATGTTCCTGGCTTACTCAGGAATTCTATCTTCTGTCACAGATTTATACCAACCGTGAGGATAAATCACAGGTGAAGAATGTTATCTACCATGCAGCAAAAGGTGCAGTAGCTACACTAAAAGCCCGCAAACCCAGTTTCAGCAAACCCTGGAGGTCCCAGAGGTGCCATAACCCCTGCACCCTGAAAGTGATTTATTGGTAGCTGTTAAAACTCTTCAGGTGGGTTTCCTATGGATTGTAAGACTCAAGTTATCTCATTTTTTAAAAAGTCATACCTGACTTTGGAGGGTACTGTAATACTGTGTATTTCAAGTGCTCACAGACACTACATGTGTGTGTGTGTAGTAAATATTCACAGAGCGTGCATCCTTAACCTGTGACTTCTCACCCAAGGCAGAGCTTTTACCAACCTGCAGAAACAACCCCCTTCCCAGCCTTGGAGAAATTCCTGCAGTTATTCCACAGCTACTTATTTAGATAGTTTAGACAAAATGCATCTATAACTATTAGGAATCATTTTGCAGTTTATTTGGTTCAAATTTTGTTTCATGTTTGTCTAAGTACCCCTTCCTCTGCCCATAAGATTCTGAAGAGCAATGGCAGAAATCAACAGCTAATGATGGAGCTTCCATTATATTGCACCGGTCTGACATATGGTAGAAATCAACTACTGTAAATCTCTGGGGGTTAATCTTTTTTTAAAAAAGGTTTAAGGGAAGCCTTGCTGGTTTCAAGTGTTAAGCATTTTGCACTATTCATATAATTTTTAAAAAGCTTGCAAAATACCTTTGCTGAAATAAAAGTAATGTAACATCAAATCATGCAAGGCAGAAACTAATAGATTTGAAAGAGAAATAGGACCTCATTATCATGATTTGAGACTTCAATACCCCTCTGTCAGAATGGACAGAGCCAGCAGGCAATATTAGTAAGGGCACAGTAGAATTCAACAACATCACCAATCAGCTAGATACAATCAATATCCACAGACCATTGTATCCAACAACAGCAAAACACATATTCTTTTTTAGCTCACATGGAACATGCACATTCCAGCCATAAAACACTTAGCAAATTTAAAAGAATAGAAATCAAACAATATCTTCTTTTAGACCACAATGGAGTTAACCAGAAACCAATACTGAAAGATAATAGGAAAATTCTCAAATATGTGGAAATTAAACAACACACTTATTTTTTAAGTTTTTAAAGATTTTATTTATTTTTGCAAGAAAGACTGATTATGCAAGCACACAAGAGCAGGCATGAGCTGGGGTGGTGGGAAGGAAGGGACAGAGCGAGAAGCAGGCTCTCCTTAACTGACTAGCCATCCAGGTGCTCTAAACAACACACTTTTACATAACATACTGGTCAAAGAATGTATCTCAAAAGAAACTAAAAAATACTTTCAGGGCTTGAGCCCTGAATCCAGCTCCCTGCTCAGCGGGGAGCCTGTTTCTCCCTCTCCTGCTCCCCCTGCTTGTGCATGCTCTCTCTCTGTCAAATAAATAAATAAAATCTTGAAAAAAAACCACAACACTTCGACTATGTGAAAATGAAAATACAACTTATCAATATATGTGGAATGCAATGAAAGCAGCACTTAGAGGGGAATTTATAGCATTGAATACATATATTAGAAAAGAGGAAATTTCTGCAATCAATAATCTAAATTTTCACCTTAGGAAACTAGAAAAAAGTAGAGTAAATTAAATCCAAAGTAAGCAGAAGAAAAGAAATAAGAATTTGAGCAGGAATCTATGAAGTGAAAATCAGGAAATCAATAGAGAAAATTAATGAAGTGAAAAGTTGTTTCTTTGAAACAATGAATGAAATTAATAAGCCTCTAGGCAGGCTAATAAAAACAGGACATGATTTATTAATATCAAAAATGAAGGTGAGGACTTCATTATAGATTCCATGGACATTAGAAGGATAATCAAGGAATAGTGTGGACAACTCTATGGCCCACAGATTTGATAACTTAGATTAAATGGATCAATTCCTTGAAAGACACCATCTGTAAAAAATTCACACAAAAAGAAATAGGTGAAACAAATAGACCTATTTCTATTAAAGGGATTAAATCAATAATCAATAGACTTCCAAAACAGAAAATATCAGGTATATTGTGAATTCTACTAAACATTTAAGGAAGAAATTATACCAATTCTCTACAATTTTTTTCAGAGGAAAGAAGCAGAGGCATACTTCCTAATTCATCCTATGAGGCCAGGATTATCCTAATACCAAAATACATTGCTAGAGAATAAAATGACAGATGAATATCTCTTATGAACATAGATGTAAAAATCTTCAACAAGATATTAACAGATCAAATCCAACAATGTATAAAAATAATTGTATACCACCACCAAATGGGACTAATCTCAGGTATGCAAAGCTGGTTCAACATCTGAAAATCAATTAATATAATCCATCACATTAGTAGGCTAAAAGAGAACAATCTAATGATTGTATTAGTAGATGCAGAAAAAGCATTTGACAAAATCTGACACTAATTCATGACAAAACTCAGTAAACTAGATATAGGGAAATCTTCTCCAGCTTGATAAAGAATAAAAAAGAAACAAACAAACCTTATAGCCAACATCATACTTAATGGTGAGAAACTTGAAACTTTCCCACTAGGATCGGGTACAAGGGAAGGATGTCTCCTTTGACCACTCTTTTCAACACTGTAGTGGAAGTCCTAGCAAATGCAAACAAGATAAGAAAAGGAAATAAAAGATGTACAGATGGGGAAGGAAGAAATAAAACTGTCTTTGTTCATAGATGACATGATTGTCTATGTAGAAGATCTGAAAGAATCAACAAAAAACTCCCAGAACTAGTTATTAAGCAATTATAGCAAGGTTGCAGGAGCCTAGGTTAATATACAAAAGTCAATCATTTTCCTATACACCAGCAATGAACAAACAGAATTTGAAATTAAATTTCAAATTTACCTAATATCCTTTTGTGTCCAAAATATGAAATACTTAGTTATAAGTGTGACAAAATATGCATAAGACTTATATGAAGAAAACTGCGAAATTCTGATGAACAAAATCAAAGAAGAATTAAATAGTGTATGTTCATGGATAGGAAGACTCAAGATTGCTGTGGTGTCTGTTCTTCTCAATTTGATCTGTAAATGCAATGCAATCCCAATTAAAATCCCAGCTAGTAATTTAGTGATTATCAGCATACTCATTCTAAAATATATACAAGGAGTCAAAGACCCAGAATAGCACACACAATATTGAAGGAGAACAAAGTCAAAGGATTGACACTCCCCAACTTTTAGACTTACTATAAAGCTACATTAGTTAAGACTGTGTGGGTATTGGTTAAAGAAAGGACAAAGAGAACAGTGGAACAGAACAGAGAGCCAAGAAATAGATAAATAATGTCAACCGATCCTTGACAAAGGAGAGAGTCTTTTCAATAAATGATGCTGGGACAACTGAATTTCCATAAGCAAAAAAAAAAAAAAAAAAATAGACACAGGCCTTATGCCTTTCACAAAATTAACTCAAAATGGGTCACAGGCTGAAGTGTGAAATACAAAACTATAAAACTCCTAGAGGATCACATAAGAGAAAACCTAGATGACCTTGGCTATAGCTATGACTATTTAAATACAACACTGATGGCAGGCACAATCTATGAACAAAAATTGGTAAATTGCATTTATTAAAATTAAAAACTCATGCTCTGGGAAAGAACAAATCAAGGGAATGAGAAAGCAACAGGCTAGGAGAAAACCATTTGCAAAACACACATCTGATAAAGGATTGTTATCCAAAATATAAAAAAAAACTCTTCAAAATCAACCATTAGAGTGCTCCTGGGTGGTTCAGTCAGTTAAGCATCTGCCCTCAGCTCAGGTCATGATCCCAGAGTCCTAGGATTGAGCCCCAAATCGGGATCCCTGCTCAGCAGTGGCTCTGCTTCTCCCTTTACCTCTGCCCTTCCTCCCTGCTGGTGAGCTCTCTCAAATAAATAAAAAAATTTTTAAAAATATTTTAAAAAATCAACCATAAAACAACAATCTGATTGAAAAAGCCAAAGATTTAAACAGATACCTCATCAATGACGATATTCAGATTACAGGTAAGGATATGAAAAGATGTTTCACATCATCAGGGAAATTCAAATTAAAACTATGAGAGACCTCTGGACACCTATGGAGTGGTCAAAATCTGGGACACTGATAGCACCAAATGTTGGTGAGAATGTGGAATGATGGGAATCTGATTCATGAGTAGTGGAAATGCAAAACTGTAAAGCCGTTTTGGAAGTCAGTTTGATGGTTTCTTACAAGACTAAACATACCCTTACCATATAATCCAGTAATTGTACTCCCTGATATTTACTCAAAAGAGTTGAAAATTTATGTCTATCCAATAAAATAACATTTTATTCATGTTATCCATGAATAAAATTTACGTTTAACCTGCACACAAATGCTTATACCAACTTTATTCATAACCGCTAAACTTGGAGGCAACCAAGATATCTTCAGTAGGTGAATAGATAAATTACAGTACACCCAGACATTAGCATAGTATTCGGTACTAAAAAGAAATGAACTCTCAAGCCATGAAAAGGCATGGAAAAACCTTAGATACATATTACTAAGTGAAAGGAGACAATATGAAAAGGCTACATATTGTATGATTCTAATTCCAAGATATTCTGGAAAAAGCAAGACTATGGAGACAGTAAAAAGATCAGTGGTTCAGATCTAGAGTTCAGAATGATGATTCTCAAGATTCTAGCCGGGCTTAAAAAAGGCATGGAAGACATTAGAGAAACCCTGTCTAGAGAAATAAAAGCCCTTTCTGGAGAAATAAACTAAATCTAAACAATAATAAACTAAATCTAAATAATAACCTAAAATCTAACCAAGTTGAAATAAAAAACCTATTAATGAGGTGCAATCAAAAATTGAGGCTCTTACTGCTAGGATAAATGGGACAGAAGAAAGAATTAGTGATATAGAAGACCAAATGACAGAGAATAAAGAAGCTGAGCAAAAGAGAGACAAACAGCTACTGGACCATGAGGGGAGAATTCGAGAGATAAGTGACACCATTAGATGAAACAACAACAGAATAATTGGGATTCCAGAAGAAGAAGAAAGAGAGAGGGGAGCAGAAGGTATATTGGAGAGAATTATTGTAGAGAATTTCCCTAATATGGCAAAGGGAACAAGCATCAAAATCCAGGAGGTGCAGAGAACCGCCCTCAAAAAAATAACAGATCCACACCCTGTCATCTAATAGTAAAATTCACAAGTCTTAGTGACAAAGAGAAAATCCTGAAAGCAGCCCAGGACAAGAAGTCTGTAACATACAATGGTAAAAATATTAGATTGGCAGCAGACTTATCCACAGAGACCTGGTAGGCCAGAAAGAACTGGCATGATATATTCAGAGCACTAAGTAAGAAAAACATGCAGCCAAGAATACTATATCCAGCTAGGCTATCATTGAAAATAGAAGGAGAGATAAAAAGCTTCCAGGACAAACAAAAACTGAAAGAATTTGCAAACACCAAACCAGCTCTACAGGAAATATTGAAAGGGGTCCTCTAAGCAAAGAGAGAACCTAAAAGGAGTAGATCAGAAAGGAACAGAGACAATATACAGTCACAGTCACCTTACAGGCAGTACAGTACAATGGCACTAAATTCATATCTCTCAATAGTTACCCTGAATGTTAATGGGCTAAATGCCCCAATCAAAAGACACAGGGTATTAGAATGGATAAAAAAACAAAGCCCATCAATATGTTGCCTACAAGAAACTCATTTTAGACCGGAAGTCACCTCCAGATTTAAAGTGAGGGGGTGGAAAACAATGTACCATGCTAATGGACATCAGAAGAAAGCTGGGGTGGCAATCCTAATATCAGATCAATTAGATTTTAAGCCAAAGACTATAATAAGAGATGAGGAAGGACACTATATCATACTCAAAGGGTCTGTCCAACAAGAAGATCTAACTATTTTAAATATCTATTCCCCTAACATGGGAGCAGCCAACTATATAAACCAGTTAATAACAAAATCAAAGAAACACATCAACAATAATACAATAATAGCAGGGAACTTTAACACTCCCCTCACTGAAATGGACAGATCATCCAAGCAAAAGATCAACAAGGAAATAAAGGCCTTAAATGACACACTGAATCAGATGGACATCACTGATATATTCAGAACATTCCATCCCAAAGCAACAGAATACACATTCTTCTCTAGTGCACATGGAACATTCTCCAGAATAGATCACATCCTGGGTCATAAATCAGGTTTCAACTGGTATCAAAAGATTGGGATCATTCCCTGCATTTTTCAGACCACAATGCTCTGAAGCTAGAACTCAACCACAAGAGGAAATTTGGAAAGGACCCAAATACATGGAGACTAAACAGCATCCTTCTAAAGAATGAATGGGTCAACCAGGAAATTAAAGAAAAATTGAAAAAATTCATGGAAACAAATGATAATGAAAACACAATGGTTCAAAATCTGTGGGACACAGCAAAGGCAGTCCAAGAGGAACATATATAGCAGTACAAGCCTTTCTCAAGAAACAAGAAAGGTCTCAAATACACAACCTAACCCTACACCTAAAGGAGCTGGAGAAAGAACAACAAAGCAAGCCTAAACCCAGCAGGAGAAGAGAAATAATAAAGATCAAAGCAGAAATCAATGAAATAGAAACAAAACAAACAAACAAACAAACAAACAAACCAATAGAACAACGAAACTAGGAGCTGGTTCTTTGAAAGAATTAATAAGATTGAAAAGGACCCAAATAAATAAAATCATGAATGAAAGAGGAGAGATCACAACCAACACCAAAGAAGTACAAACAATTATAAGAACATACTATGAGCAACTCTACGCAACATATTTGCCAATCTGGAAGAAATGGATGCATTCCTAGACCTATAAACTACTACAACTAACCAGGAAGAAATAGAAAACCTGAACAGACCCATAACCAGTAAGGAGATTGAAACAGTCATCAAAAATCTCCAGACAAACAAAAGCCCAGGGCCAGATGGCTTCCCAGGGGAATTCTACCAAACATTTAAAGAAGAATTAATTCCTATTCTCCTGAAACTGTTCCAAAAAATGGAAATGGAAGGAAAACTTTCAAACTCATTTTATGAGGCCAGCATCACCTTGATCCCAAAACCAGACAAGGATCCCATCAAAAAAGAGAATTACAGACCAATATCCTTGATGAACACAGATGGGAAAATTTTCACTAAAATACTAGCCAATAGGATTCAACAGTACATTAAAAGGATTATCCACCACGACCAAGTGGGATTTATTCCAGGAATGCAAGGTTGGTTCAATGTCCACAAATCAATAAATGTGATACAACACATTAATAAAAGAAAGAACAAGAA
>PISX010012473.1:30265-60673 GCA_004024625.1 Mellivora capensis | reverse complement strand
TAAATTCCTGTACAAGTTCTAGCAGTATTGGAGTGGAGTCTTTTGGGTTTTCCACATATAGTATCATATCATCTGCAAAGAGTGATAGTTTGAATTCTTCTTTGCTGATTTGGATGCCTTTAATTTCTTTTTGTTGTCTGATTGCAGAGA
The DNA here is from genome assembly GCA_004024625.1 of Mellivora capensis. Classification (NCBI taxonomy): domain Eukaryota; kingdom Metazoa; phylum Chordata; class Mammalia; order Carnivora; family Mustelidae; genus Mellivora; species Mellivora capensis. The sequence continues at coordinate 60,523 of PISX010012473.1, read as the reverse complement.
CTAGGACTTCTAGTACTATGTTGAATAGCAGTGGTGATAATGGACATCCCTGCCGTGTTCCTGACCTTAGTGGAAAAGCTTTCCGTTTTTCTCCATTGAAAATGATATTTGCAATGGGTTTTCATAGATGGGTTTGATAATATTGAGGTATGTGCCCTCTATCCCTACACTTTGAAGAGTTTTGATCAGGAAGGGATGCTGTACTTTGTCAAATGTTTTTCAGCATCTATTGAGAGTATCAAATGGTTCTTGTTCTTTCTTTTATTAATGTGCTCTATCATATTGATTGATTTGCAGATGTTGAACCAAACTTGCAGCCCTGGAATAAATCCCACTTGGTCGTGGTGAATAATTCTTTTAATGGACTGTTGAATCCTACTGGCAAGTATTTTGGTGAGAATTTTCGCATCTGTGTACATCAAGGATATTGGTCTATAATACTCTTTTTTGATGGGATCCTTGTCTGGTTTTGGGATCAAGGTGATGCTGGCCTCATAAAAGGAGTTTGGAAGTTTTCCTTCCATTTCTATTTTTTGGAACAGTTTCAGGAGAATAGGAATTAATTCTTCTTTAAATGTTTGGTATAATTCCCATGGGAAGCCATCTGGCCCTGGGCTTTTGTATGTTTGGAGATTTTTGATGACTGTTTCAATCTCCTTACTGGTTATGGGTCTGTTCAGGTTTTCTATTTCTTCGTGGTTTAGTTGTGGTAGTTTATATGTCTCTAGGAATGCATCCATTTCTTCCAGATTGTCAAATTTGTTGGCATAGAGTTGCTCATGGTATGTTTCTATAACTGTTTGTATTTCATTGGTGTTGGTTGTGATCTCTCCTCTTTCATTCATGATTTTATTTATTTGGGTCCTTTCTCTTTTCTTTTTGATAAGTCTGGCCAGGGGTTTATTAATCTTATTATTTCTTTCAAAGAACCAGCTCCTATTTTCCTTGATTTGTTCTATTGTCTTTTGGTTTCTATTTCATTGATTTCTGCTCTGATCTTTAAGATTTCTCTTCTTCTGCTGGGTTTAGGCTTTCTTTCTTGTTCTTTCTCCAGCTCCTTTAGGTGTAGGGTTAGGTTGTGTATTTGAGACCTTTCTTGTTTCTTGAAAAAGGCTTGTACAGCTATATATTTTCCTCTCAGGACTTCCTTTGCTGTGTCCCACAGATTTTGAACCATTGTGTTTTCATTGTCATTTGTTTCCATGAATTTTTTTCAATTCTTCTTTAATTTCCTGGTTGACCCATTTATTTTTAGGAAGGATGCTGTTTAGTCTCCATGTATTTAGGTTCTTTCCAAATTTCCTCTTGTGATTGAATTCTAGCTTCAGAGCATTGTGGTCTGAAAATATGCAGGGAATGATCCCAATATTTTGATGGTGGTTGAGACCTGATTTATGACCCAGGATGTGATCTATTTTGGATAATGTTCCATGTGCACTAGAGAAGAATATGTATTCTGTTGCTTTGGGATGAAATGTTCTGAATATATCTGTGATGTCCATCTGATCCAGTGTTTCATTTAAGGCCTTTATTTCCTTGTTGATCTTTTGCTTCGATGATCTGTCCATTTCATTGAGAGGAGTGTTAAACTCCCCTACTATTATTGTATTATTGTTGATGTGTTTCTTTGATTTTGTTATTAATTGGTTTATATAGATGGCTGCTCCCACATTAGGGGCATAGATATTTAAAATTGTTAGATCTTCTTGTTGGACAGATCCTTCGAGTATGATATAGTGCCCTTCCTCATCTCTTATTATAGTCTTTGGCTTAAAATCCAATTGATCTGATATAAGGATTGCCACCCCAGCTTTCTTCTGATGTCCATTAGCATGATAAATTGTTTTCCACCCCCTCACTTTAAATATAGAGATGTCTTCGGGTCTAAAATGATTTTCTTGTAGGCAACTTATTGATGGTTTTTTTTTTTTTTATCCATTCTGATACCCTGTGTCTTTTGATTGGGGGCATTTATCCCATTAACATTCAGGGTAACTATTGAGAGATATGAATTTAATGCCATTTTATTGCCTGTAAGTTGACTGTTACTGTATATTGTCTCTGTTTCTTTCTGATCTACTACTTTTAGGCTCTCTTTGCTTAGAGGACCCCTTTCAATATTTCCTGTAGAGCAGGTTTGGTGTTTTCAAATTTTTTCAGTTTTTGTTTGTCCTGGAAGCTTTTTATCTCTCCTTCTATTTTCAATGATAGCCTAGCTGGATATAGTATTCTTGGCTGCATGTTTTTCTCATTCAGTGCTCCGAATATATCATGCCAGTTCTTTCAGGCCTGCCAGGTCTCTGTGGATAAGTCTGCTGCCAATCTAATATTTGTACCATTGTATGTTACAGACTTCTTTTCCTGGGCTTCTTTCAGGATTTTCCCTTTGTTGCTAAGAATTGTAAATTTTACTATTAGTTTATGAGGTGTTGACCTATTCTTGTTGATTTTGAGGGGGGTTCTCTGCACCTCCTGGATTTTGATGCTTGTTCCCTTTGCCATATTGGGGAAATTCTCTACAATAATTCTCTCCAATATACCTTCTGCTCCCCTCTCTCTTTCTTCTTCTTCTGGAATCACAATTATTCTAATGTAGTTTTGTCTTATGGAGTCACTTATCTCTCGAATTCTCCCCTCATGAACCAGTAGCTGTTTGTCCCTCTTTTGCTCAGCTTCTTTATTCTCTGTCATTTGGTCTTATATATCACTAATTCTTTCTTCTGCCTAATTTATCCTAGCAGTAAGAGCCTCCATTTTTTATTGCACCTCATTAATATCTTTTTTTTTTATTTCAACTTGGTTAGATTTTAGTTCTTTTATTTCTCCAGAAAAGTCTTTTATATCTCCAGAGAGGATTTGTCTAAATTCTTCCTTGCCTTTTTTGAGCCCATCTAGAACCTAGATCTGACATATTACCAATGTCTCTATTGATTAGGTCCCTAGCCTTCAGTACTGCCTCTTGTTCCTTTTTTTGTGGTGATTTTTGTTGCCTTGTCATTTTTTCCAGATAAGAGTATATGAAGGAGCAAATAAAATACTGAAAGGTTGGAAAGACTCCAGGAAAATGCACTTTAACCAAATCAGAAGAGACCCAAATCGTTGGGGGGTGAGAACGGGGATAAAAAGAAGCTCAGAAAAAAAAAATTTTAAAGAAAACAGATAAGAAAAAATATAAAAAAGAATATATATATATTAGACTGGTGACTATATCAGGGTCACCCACTTGATTATGGGGTATTTTGGTCTCTTAGAAGAAACTATCTCCCAAAATTTTAAAGAATGAAAAACATATATAAGGTAAACACAATGAAGGGATGGAATATGCCTATAAAGATATTTTTTTTAATTTCTAAAAAAAGGAGTTGATAAAGTAAGTTGGTTGGGAGAATAAAGAAAAAGAAAGTGGAGAGAATTTGCTCAGGGTGGAGACTAGAACAATCCTGGAGCTAGATTTAGGGTATATTTTGATCTGCTAGAGAAAGTTGTACCCCAAATTTTTTAGAATAAAAAAACCCCATGTGTATACAAAAAATTAAGTTAACTACTATGAAGGATAAAATATGACTATAATAATGAAGGTTCAAAAAAGATTATTTTTTTGGAAAGGTATTGTTAAGATAAACTAGTTAAAAAACGTTAAAAAAGAAAAGGGCAAAATTTTAAAAAAATTAGCAGAAGAAAAGAAATAAAATTAAAGAAAAAATTAAATTAACTGCAAGACTAAAGAATCATGGGGAGAAAGCCATGAATTCCGTGTTTGCTTTCTACTCCTCTGGAATTCCGCTTCTCTCCTTGGTAAGTGAACTTGGTCTTGACTGGATTTCTTGTTGATCTTCTGGATCAGGGGCCTTTCGTAGTGATTCTCAAGTATGTTTGCCCGAGGTGGAATTGCAATGCCATTACCAGGGGCTCAATTTCGCTTTTGGGAGCTTTTGTTCCCTGAACGCTTTTCGTATAGTTCCGGAGGATGGGAATGAAGATGGCGACCTCCCAATCTCTGGCCTGGAGGAGTGGAGAGCTCAGGGCCCCTCTCCTCACTGCGCCCTCAGAGAAAAGGGACCAATCTCTCCCATCTCCCTGGCCTTCGGCTGTACTCTGAGCTCACCCAGCCAGCGACTGGTTCAAGGTAACCCTGAGCTGAGAGCTCACTCCTTGGCTCTGTCTCTGTAGCAGGCTTTCCTACTCTAATAACTCCCAGCTCTGTGACACTCAGACACCCCTATTCCTTCTGTGACCCTGTGGGACCTGGGGTCACACTGACCCTGCATGGGCTTCACCCCGGTTTAGTCTCTGGAGTAATGTCCCTCAGTGGAGCAGATGTTTAAGTCCTGATTTAGTGCTCCATTGCTCCTCCGCTTGCTGGGAGTCAGCCCCTCCCCCCGCAATCTATCTTCCCGTTGCTTTGGATTCACTTCTCCGCCGGTCCTACCTTTCAGAAAATGGTTGATTTTCTGTTTCTAGAATTGCTGTTCTTCTTCTCTTCGATCTCCCATTGGATTTGTAGGTGTTTGCAATGGTTTGATAAGCTATCTAGCTGATCTCCTGCTACCTGATGTAGTCTCAGCCTGCTACTTCTCCACCATCTTGACTCCTCCCCGCTGTCCTAGGGATTTTTTATTTCATTTGTTCTCTGTCTCAGGCAAGGAAAAGTCAATCAGCTCTGACCTGCTGTGCTCATCATTTTAGAACCTGGTCACCAGTGAACACCCATCTGGCCGTCCTGAACACTGCAACTTCCCCAACATGAGGCAGGTGGCAGAGTGGTGGGCTCACTGTGTACAAGCAAAACTCCAGCCCTTATATCTGGGTCCACACTCTTGGGGGGCCCCCTGTCCCTGAGGATTCCTGATATCTGAGTGTTCCCACTGGCCACACACATCGAGGCCTACAAGCCTTGGTCAGCTCTAAAATGGGTTGACTTTGGTTTAGATGTGACTTCAAACCAAGTCAGAAGGCAGCATTCTCAAAATTATTTGCAAAAATGTCTCTAGTTTCTACAGATTCCATCGTCCTGCCTCTAGAGCAACCCGTCCTAGTCCCAGGATTTGCTGAAGTGGTTTTTAAAACCCTGCTTTTCTTTCTCTAAGATCCTTATGCCCTCCTTCAGCATGCATAGGGAGAATATAAAAAATTCTAAACTGGCCTGCTTTGCACATTTATAACAATGCCAACTTTCTCAGCCAAAGAAAGTCGCAGATTTTAAAATCAGAGCTTAAAAATTCAGACACATTTTTAAATTTTAATTGAGACAGAAATGAAAACAAATTGTAGGAAGTGTAATAAAAAGAATTTTGCCAGCCTGTATCACTTTAAGCTTGAACTTTTCCATAGTGACCGTAATAATCAATTATGCATTGATATAGCTGGGTCTTCTATTAGAAAAATTAGAAAAAAATTAGAAAAAGAAGACGTTTGAGTATTTGGGTGGAAATCTGAAGGAAATGGAAGCTTTGAGTGACATCAGAGGGGAATTACTGTAGCAGCTGCTGGAGGACGGTACAAACGACCTGAATATGGAGAGTGATTTGTCAAACAGAGGAGGACGCCTTGTAAGCACCACTGTGGGACACTGCCACTCCTTTCATTTGACAAATTGCCCTGTTCATCCAGGGGGAATTTCTCCAGACTCACGTCCTGTTTCAGGCTGCATCGTGTGCCTGCCATCAGATTCATGTGCTGGAGTACTAACCCCTGGTAACTCAGAGGGTGATCTTATTTAGAGAGGGTCTTGACACAGGAAACCGGTTGTTTTGAGGGCACTGGGCTGGGCTGTAATCCAGTAGGACTGGTGTCCTTAGAGAGGGTGAGATTTGGACAAAGGCCCAAGGAGGGAAGACACATAAAGACACACAGAGAGAAGACAGCCATCTACAGGCCAGAGCCTGTACAAGACTGGAACGAATCCTTCCCTCATGGCCCCTGGAAGGAATCAAATCTGTCTCATCTGGATTTTAGACTTCTGGCCTCTATTGAAACCTCCCAGTTGGTGTTGCTTTGTGGCCATGGCTGGCCGGAGCAGACCCAGGCTGGTCCTATTGTGATAGGGTGGTGGAACCAGGCTACAAAGCTTGGAGGGAACTCGGGCTCTGTTTAGACCAGAACTATGCAAGAAGGGCATAGCACTGGCCTCAGAGGTGGGCACTTATGTAATTTAAAAATTTCCTAGCATTTGTATCAAAAAAAAGGAAATGGGTGAAATTAACTTTAACAATGTGTTTTATTTAATCCCATTTATGTAAATATGTCAATGAGATGTGTTGAATGTAAAGGAGACATTTTACCTTCTCTTTGTGGTCTTAATCTTTAAAATCTGGTGTGTGGGATACCTGGGTGGCTCACTCAGTTAAGCCACTGCCCTCAGCTCGGGTCATGATCCCAGAGTCCTGGGATCGAGTAACACATTGGTCTCCTTGCGCAGGGGGGAGCCTGCTTCTCCCTCTGCCTCTACCTGCCAATTTTCCTGCTTGTCCTCTCTAAAAAAAATCTGGTGTGTGTGATTTACCCAGACAGAGCATCTAAATGGTCAATAGAAGGTAGGCTTGTTTTGACAAGGGAAAATTGTTCTGGAAGGTGCTTGAGGAAGGCAATTTCTCCTTTCACTATCCTGGCTCCTCTTTTGTAATTTCAGCATTTTGCTGTGGAATCATCTGATCCTTTCTTGGCTCTAATAGAGGTTAAGTGTAATCCTTCCTGATAGAGATGTGAAACTGGCAGGACCCATCACTAGATATTTGAAGCATTGGCTCGTAAGGACCCCTGGCAGTGAGGACACATTCCTTTCTCTGTTACCATATTCAAACGAAGGCACAGATCTGTTGATGGTTCTGTCATTATTTGCTCATCTTTGAGCAGAACTGGAGAGTGTTTGCTGAAGATCATACTAGAAAATTATAAGTAATTTCTTTCTTCTGGGAATCTTTACCTATGGTTTTATTTCTTTTATATTCCTGTGTTTTTAGAGGAGTATATTCTGGCCAAGCGAGTTTGTGTAATAAGTGAGTAGCTTGGAAAGCACTCGTTTTCTCTCATGGGGGTGGGTCTGAATTCCCCTCTGGTCCCTTAAAAAAAGATATTTATATTGTGATGGCTTTTGAAAATGCATTTTCTGTCATTAAGGAGGAACGTGGGAAGACCAACTGCCATGGTGTCACAACCAACACCCTTAAAAGGTTCTCCTTGAAAAGCTCCAACACCGTGCAATTAATGCCTATTTGTCTTCAAGAGAAGAAGGGGGAGAAAACAGGATACGTAATCTCACTTCCTGAGGATGCATAAGTAACTCCTTCGGGAGAGTCATTCAGTCAGTCAGCAAGCGTTTAGGAAAGATTCCAGGTCAGCCAGGATGGGACTGTCGTGCAAGGTTCAGAGGTGGACGGAGCCCCGTCTGGATGCCTCCAGACTACTCTCTTCTGGCCAGCGGGCTTGAGTCACAAATGAAAACCCCTCAGATTGTCTTAAACTCTACGTGCCATACTCAGGAAGCTGTGTTCCTTCTAGGCATTTCATTTCACAAAATTCAAAATGAAAAACGCAAACTTGATGGGACAGTGATGGTTCCCACCAGTGACATGGCGGACTTTTACCAAAGGGGGTCAAAGAATCCCCACACATTTATTCGAGAAAAAGGAGCTGGGTGGGCTGATCGGGTATTATACAAGTGATGGACATTATTGTCATTATTCTGCAGCTTTCTACACACTTTCGGTGCTGCGCGAGCTGCCCCTGGGAATCCCACCTTGTGGAAAGGGTTTTTAAAAAGCCTCTTCTTACCCATTTCGAACCTAAGGATACAGCCAGATTGAAAGTGAAGGGATGGAGAAACACCTTTCATGCCAATGGCCCTCAAAAGAATGCCAGGGTAGTGATTCTCATATCAGATAAATTAGATTTCAAACTAAAGACTGTAGTCAGATATACAGAAGGATACTACATCATTCTTAAGGGACTATCCACCAAGATGATCTAACAGTTGTAAATATATATGCCCCCAATATGGGAGCAGTCAATTACATAAGAAAACTATTAATCAAGATAAAGAGTCATACTGATATGAATACATTGATAGTAGGAGGTCTTAACACGCCTCTCTCAGTAATAGACAGATCATTGAAGCAGAAAATCAATAAGGAAACAAGAGCATTGAATGACACATTGGACAAGGTGGACCTCATAGATATATACAGAACATTCCACCCTAAAACAACAGAATACTCATTCTTCTCAAGTGTACATGGAACTTTCGCCAGAATAGACCACATACTGGCTCACAAATCAGGACTCAACCGATACCAAAAGATTGACATTATTCCCTGCATATTCTCAGATCACAATGCTTTGAAACTGGAGCTCAACCACAGGGAAAAGTGTGGCAGGAACTCAAACACCTGCAAGCTAAGGACCACCTTTCTGAAGAATGCTTGGATTAATCAGGAGATCAAAGAAGAACTTAAACAATTCATGGAAACCAATGAGAATGAAGACACTTCGGTCCAAAACCTATGGGATAGAGCAAAGATTGTCCTAAGGGGGAAATACATAGCCATCCAAGCCTCACTCAAAAAAAAAAAAAACTGAAAAATCCAGAACACAACAGCTGTCTCTACACCTTAAAGAACTGGAGAGTCAACAACAAATTAAGCCAACTCCACACACAAGAAGGGAAATAATCAAGATTGGAGCAGAGATGAATGAGGTAGAAACTAGAGATACAGTAGAAAGTATAAATGAAACTAGAAGCTGGTTTTTTGAAAGAATCAATAAGATCGATAAACAATTGGCCACACTAATCCAAAACAAAAGAGAGAAAACTCAAATTAATAAAATTATGAATGAAAAGGGAGAGATCACAACTGACACCAAGGAAGTAGAAACAATCATCAGAAGCTATTATCAACAGTTATATTCCAATAAGTTAAGCAAACTAGATGAAATGGATGCACTGCTGGAAAAATATGAACTCCCAAAATTGAACCAGGAAGAAATTGACAACCTGAATAGACCAATATGTTGTAATGAGATTGAAGCAGTAATCAAAAACCTCCCAAAAAACAAGAGCCCAGAACCTAACAGATTCCATGGGGAATTCTACCGAACTTTTTTTTAAAAAAATTATTTATTTATTTGACAGACAGAGATTACAAGTAGGAAAGAGAGGCAGGCAGGGAGAGAGAGGAGGAAGCAGGCTCTCCGTGGAGCAGAGAGCCCGATGTGAGGCTCGATCCCAGGACCCTGGTATCATGACCTGAGCCGAAAGCAGAGGCTTTAACCCACTGAGCCACCCAGGTGCCCCATCTACCAAACTTTTAATGAAAAAATAACACCTATTCTCCTGAAGCTGTCTCAAAAAATTGAAGCAGAAGAAAAACTTCCAGACTCTTTTTATGAAGCCAGCATTACCCTGATCCCCAAACCAGGCAAAGACCACACCAAAAAGGAAAATTTCAGACCAATATTTCTGATGAAAATAGATGCTAAGATTCTCAACAAGATCCTGCAAACAGGATCAAACAGCACATTAAAAAGATCATCCATCATGACCAGGTGGGATTCATCCCTGGGTTACAAGCGTAGTTCAACATTCACAAATCAATCAATGTGATAGAACAAATCAATAAGAGAAGAGAGAAGAACCACATGGTCCTCTCAATTGATGCAGAAAAAGCATTTGACAAAATCCAGCATTCATTCCTGATTAAAATTATTCAAAGTATAGGGATAGAGGGAACATTCCTGAACTTCATGAAATCTATGAAAGACCCACAGCAAACATCATCCTCAATGGGAAAAAGCTCACAGCCTTCCTGTTGAGATCAGGAACATGACAAGGATGCCCACTCTCACCACTCTTGTTCACCATAGTATTAGAAGTCCTACCAACAGCAATCAGACAACAAAGAGAAATAAAAGGTATCCAAATTGGCAGTGAAGAAGTCAAACACTCGCTCTTCACAGATGACATGATTCTTTTTATGGAATACCCAGAGGACTCCACCCCCAAACTACTAGAACTCATACAGCAATTCAGTAACTTGGCAGGATACAAAGTCAATGTATAGAAACCAATGGCTTTCTTATACACTAACAATGAAAATACAGAAAGGGAAATTAGAGAATCGATTCCATTTAGTATAGCACCAAGAACCATAAGATACCTCGGAATAAACCTAACCAAAGAGGTAAGGGATCTGTACTCAAGGAACTAAGAACACTCATGAACGAAATTGAAGAAGACATAAAAAGATGGAAGACCATTCCATGCACTTGGATCGGAAGAATAAACATTGTTAAAATGTCTATACTGCCTAGAGCAATCTATACTTTTAATGCCATTCCAATAAAAATTCCACCGGTATTTTTCAAAGAGCTGGAGCAAATAATCCTAAAATTTGTGTGGAATCAGAAGAGACCCCGAATTGCTAAGGAAATGTTGAAAAACAAAAATAAAACTGGTGGCATCACGTTACCTGATTTCAAGCTTTACTACAAAGCTGTGATCGCCAAGACACCATGGTACTGGCATAATAACAGACACATAGACCAGTGTAACAAAGTAGAGAGCCCAGATATGGACCCTCAACTCTATGGTCAAACAATCTTCGACTAAGCAGGAAAAAATATACAGTGGAAAAAAGACAGTCTCTTCAATAAATGGTGCTGGGAAAATTGGACAGCTATATGTAGTAGAATGAAACTCGACCATTCTCTTACACTGTACAGAAAGATCAACTCGGAATGGATAAAAGACCTCAACGTGAGGCAGGAATCCATCAGAATCCTAGAGGAGAACAAAGGCAGTATCCTCTTCGATATCAGTCACAGAAACATCTTTCAAGATATGTCTCCAAAGGCAAAGGAAACAAAAGCAAAAATGAACTTTTGGGATTTCACCAAGATCCAAAGCTTCTACATAACAAGGGGAATGGTCAACAAAACAAAGAGGCAACCCACGGTATGGGAGAAGATATTTGCAAATGACAGTACAGACAAAAGATTGATATCCAGGATCTATAAAGAACTTCTCAAACTCAACACACACAAAATACAGATAATCATGTCAAAAAATGGGCAGAAGACACAAACAGACACTTCTCCAATGAAGACATACAAATGGCTATCAGACACATGAAAAAATGTTCATCATCACCAGCCATCAGGGAGATTCAAATTAAAACCACATTGAGATAACACCTCACACCAGTTAGAAAGGCCGAAATTAGCAATACAGGAAGCAACGTGTGTTGGAGAGGATGTGGAGAAAGGGGAACCCTCTTACACTGTTGGTGGGAATGCACCTTGGTGCAGCCACTTTTGAGAACAGTGTGGAGATTCCTCAAGAAGTTAAAAATAGAGATTCCCTATGACCCTGCAATTGTGCTACTGGGTATTTACCCCAAAGATACAGATGTGGTGAAAAGAAGTGCTATCTGTACCCCAATGTTTATAGCAGCAATGGCATGGTCACCAAACTGTGGGAAGAACCAAGATGCCCTTAAATGGACAAATGGATAAGGAAGATGTGGTCCATATACACTATGGAGTATTATGCCTCCATCAGAAAGGATGAATACCCAACTTTTGTAGCAACATGGATGGGACTAGAAGAGATTATGCTGAGTGAAATAAGTCAAGCAGAGAGAGTCAATTATCATATGGTTTCACTTATTTGTGGAGCATAACAAATAACACGGAGGATATGGGGAGGTGGAGAGGAGAAGTGAGTTGAGGAAAATTGGAGGGGGAGATGAACCATGAGAGACTATGGACTCTGAAAACAACCTGAGGGTTTTGAAGGGGCGAGGGAGTGGGAGGTTGGGGGAGCCAGGTGGTGGGTATTATGGAGGGCACGCATTGCATGGAGCACTGGGTGTGGTGCAAAAACTATGAATTCTGTTACACTGAAAATAAATTTAAAAAATTAAAAAAATAAAAAGCCTCTTCTTTAACACTCTTTGTGGGAAACTTCGGTCCCGTTCAGGGATGCATTGCTTGAAAGGGCATAGTGAAGAGGGATATGTCTCCAGTCGGGAATTGTTTTCATGGCCGCTTCTGCCCTTTCCCTTACGTTGAAGGAGGTGAAAGCAGAATATCTTAGTCCTGAGGTATGCGTCTGTCCCAGACCCTGGGCACTTAGAACCACGAGCATGGGCGGGGAACATTCCCTTGCATTCACGCTTGGGTGGATTGCCCTGATCCTGGCCCTCTGCTGATTATCTCCCACAGGCAACAGAAACTCTCTGTCCCTACTCTCAGAAAACAAAGCTGTCCTCATTTTTACCTTTACAAGCTGTATTAGTCCCCAACTGCTGCTCTAACACATCACAAACTCAGGGACTTGCAACAACCCCAGTTTCTTCTCTTACAGGCTAGATGTCAGGACTTCTAAACTCCTGGGAGGGCTTCGGGCTAATCTATTTCTTGGCCATTTGTAGCTCCTAGATCCCACCTGGACCGTGGTCCCCCTCTCTGACTTCCGAGACAGCATCATAGCACCTTCAAGCCATTTACTCTGTCCATCTGTCTCTGGCTGTTGTCAGCTCCCCCCATCTCCCTCTTACAAGGAATCCAGTGACTACACCAGGCCCATCGAGCTACAGCAGGATAACCTACCCACAAAGTCCCTAACTGACCCACATCTTACAATGTCTTTTTGGCTCTCTAAAGCAGCAAATTCCTGGGTTCCAATGATGGGGACATCCTTGGGATCAGTATTCAGCCATACAAATTCCCAGAACCTGTGCAGTCTGACAGACTTGGGTCTCACCATGGCCTGATACGGTCATGTCCCCAACATCCCTGCTCCCAGCAGGGACAGTAGTTTGGGCCGTGTGGGCACGTGTGGACATGTGTGAGGACAGACCCTTTGCTGTCTGTCTGTCTGCCTCCTTGGCTTCTACCTAGAGGGAATACATGGGTATGGGGTTTCATGTTTTGGGCTGAAACTTAACAACAAGCTGTTAATAAAAACATTAGTTTAAAATGTTTTTATTGTCTTGTTGAGATAGTAATGGAAAACTCTGTGAGCCTCTGTGGAGAACAGGATGCGGGTGAAGGAACCAGTCTGCACCAGACACAGAGGGTCCAGCTTCATGGAGTTTGCCTCTTTGAGATGTAAGCAGTCATTTCCAAGCATATCAAAATGAGGATTGCCGTGAACGGGTAACACTTGCTCGTGCTGGATTTCTGTGTCTGTGTAATGTGTTAAGCTCTCGCAGAGGAAGATTACAGCTGGAGAGTAGGTTGTCCAGAAGAGGGACCCAAAGTCTTTCAAAAATGCCAGATTTTTTTACTGATTCTGGGCCACAACAGGGAGAGGCCTGCACTGGCGAATCGAGCATGTGACTCCCTAGTTCTCCTGGATGCATGCTGTTGTCAGGCTTGGTGCTGAGCTCGGCTCCACGTGCCTCCCTGGGAACCAACCATGCAAGACCTGGGGGGCCTGAGACCTCACACCTCTCCATGTAAGGACCCCAGACCCACCAGGAAAGACTAAATTATGAATATCCTCTTTGGATTTTTTTTTCTGCTTTGTTTTCAGTTTTGGTTAATCGTAAAAGGAATCCAATACACTTGGAAAATCCACCACAGAAGTTAGTAGTGTCCAGAGCTAAAACACACCTTCTCTCCCCACAGACATAACCACTAGTACCGGTTTGCTTCATAGATTTCTAAACATGACTGTCTTTACTCCTTGCTTGCATCACACTATTCTCCACTAGTTTTGAATGGATGTTGGGGACTGATGAGGGCTTTGGCTGTGAGTGTGTGGAATACTGGGAAGGAGACATGGGTCCAGACACCGAGGGGAAAAAGAAGACAAGAAATGAACCACAGTTGGGTAGAGGGTTGACAAAACCCTCAGTCCTTCTTCAAGGTCATACTTGACTTCACGCTGACACTCTAGCGCTAAGGGGGACTATCAGCGGTGATATCAGGCAACAGTGACCCTGTTGCATGTGCAGCCATCTCCGAGGGGGCTGGGTTGGAAAATCAACAAACTACCACCACAGTTCATGCACCTGTTAGGGTCTGAGTTGTGTCCCCTTCCCCAGAATTCATACATTCAGCCCCAGCCCCTGGTATGTATCATGCATTTGATGCAGGGATGAAGTTAAAATAAGGTCATAGAAGTGGCCCTAATCCCATCTGACCAGTGTCAGTATAGACCAGTGTCTATATAAGAGGAAGAAATCAGGACACAGAAGTGCACAGAGAGGACCCCGTGAGGGCCCAGGGAAAACCCAGCTTCCTACATGCTGAGGATAGAGGCCTCGGGAAACCAGCCCTGCCGACACCTTGATCTTAGGCTTCCAGCCTCTAGACTGCGAGGAAACAACTGTCCGGTGCTGAAGCTCCAGGCTCTGTGGAGTTTTGTGCTGGCTGTCCTAGCCAACCAGAATGGCACCTTTTACAGGAGCTCAGTACCTGCTCTGAAGGACATGTCCGTGTAACTGTGTGCAGGGCCTGCACACCCCAGCCGAGGATGCTAATGGCTTCTCTGGACAGGTGAGCCCCTAAAGCCTCCGGATCTCACTTGCTTTGGGAGGTTGGCATGGAGGGTGGTGTTGGGACACCCCAGGCCCTGGTCTAGCATCTCTGCTTCCAGCTCAAGGCCAGGGAAGGGCCTGGTTTCTGGATCCAAGGCGTGGGGAGCCAGGTGTGTCAGGGTCCCTTCTTCCAGCCGAGGAGCAGAAGGACATTTCATCTATGACCTTAGAAACACCGGCCACCTCTTGGTTTCTGTGGGAGTTAATTGCCTCCCGTCACATGTCATGTGTCTCACGTTAGACAGCAGGGATTCCCAGACGATGGAGCATGTCTCCCGCAGTCAGAACCATGGTGGGTGCATCTCGGCCGTCCCTTGTGTCCCTCTGCAGCTTCCAGCAGGTGGGGCTCCCATAGCTCTGTGCATGGCCCCAGCATAACTTCGACCCCTGGCTGAGCAGGAAGCCGTAGCTGGTGGACAGGGCTTCCAGCAGACAGGTGCAGAGAAGTCCATCCTGGATTCATCTCCTGCCGGCTCTGCCCACCAGCCAGGCATTATTTGGTCCTGAGTGTCAGGCTTTGCTCTGAGCTCTGTCCATATTCAGCATGGTGGCCATAACCAAGGAGTTTGTAGCCAAGAAGCTTGACAGGCAGCGTTTCTTCTGGGGCCCCAGTGAGGGGAGGAGAGGGAGCCTCGGGGGCAGGAGAGCTCTGCTGAGGTCCCTCCCCTTCTGCTCCCCTGAGAGTCAGCTTCCATGTAAGCAAAGGTCTGTTGTTAATGTGTAATGCTTCTCATCGGATCACAGCTTGCTCCCCTGGTACTCCCTCCATTTTAGGTTAATATAAACAACACATTTTGAGTCATTTTAATTAAAAAATGGGTACTGACTCAGTGTCCATCACGAAACCAGTATGAGAGTGCTCTGTTCTGGAAATTGCTTAGGTCAACTCAGACCAGTCTCGGACACTATTCTTTGCACATCGCAATGGGTCCTTTTCAGCAACCTTGTCCTTCTGACAAGCTCCTGCTCATGTTTTGAGTGTCTGCACAAATGCCACCTCCCCCAGGAAGCCCTCCCTGCTTCCACCCAGGCTTGACTTGATGGCACATCCTTGACATCATTTCTGTAATACTTTCCCCATTTCTGCAAGATTTTCTTCACAATCTTCATAAACTTTAAGGATTGGCCAATTCCTTTAGAAATAAACACACAGCTATCTTACAATTCAGCGTTAACACTCAGGTATTTGTCTAAGACACGTGAACATGCGTCTGCACAGAGCTTTGTGCACGATGCTCATAGCAGCTTTAATCGTCAAACCAAGAAGCAGGGCTCTCCATCATCCGGTGAGTGGGTGCAGAGCATGGTCTGTCCACATAGTGCAAGGATACCCAGCAACAGAAGCGACGAACCAATGTGTGCAGAAGCACAGGGGTTTCTCAGACACATTTGATGAGCCAAGGAAGCCAGACACAAGTGTGTATACTATGATTCCATTTACAGGAAATTCTACAAAAGATCAATCTAAATTAAAGCCCAGAAAGCAGAGCAGTGGTTGACTAGGGCTGCGGGGCAGTCGAGGGTAGCTGCTGGGAGGGGGTGGGGGTCAGTGATGGGACGTCCTGGCCTCAGAAGTAGCTCCCAAAAGGGCAATCTTGTGTCCAAATCAATGTCCATTGGAAGTGGGCAGGACAGGATGTGGGTAGGTTTTGCAATCCAGGGGGTTCTTTACACAAAATAGGACTGCTGAGCAGTGGGGAGACAGCTCGGCAGCTGGGAGGGGGCAGGGTCAGGGGACAGGGCCCCCTGAGAAGGTGGCTGGGGTTAAAGGCACAGGGGTGAAAGTGGGCTAGTTAGTTACTGGGACAGAAGTCAAGTGAATCTGGGATGGTGAAGGGAATCGATTCCTCAAACAGAAGCTTTAGAGAGGCTCAGGCTGTGCTTTTAGGCTTTAGGTATCCTAAACATGAGCCCTCTCCTACAGCTGAAATCAGCGTGGCCCCCATGGAAGGCAGAAAAAGCCTGGCCCAGATGGGGGCTCGAAGGCAGGGTGCTAGTGGGGCTCATGGATGCATCCTGGCTCAGTCAGACCCAGCTCAGGACCTGGGTGGGGCCATGCCATACTGGCCTATGGGACTCACCCAGGAACCTGGTGGAGCAGGATGGCGCCATCCCATTGGTGGCCCCCTGTGGATTCCCACATCCTCTCTCCAGACCAGGAGGTGGGAGAACTGGCTTATATTCTCCATCCTTTTCCCTTAACAGTAGGTAGGCAGAGATGTTAATTATCTGAGAAATGATCCAGAGGCAGAAAAGTAAGATCAAAGTTGAAAGCGACATAGGGCATGAGGGACCCAGCGCGAGGGAGCTCTTAAGTGAGAATGTCACTGACGTGTAAGAAGCTACCCCGTGTGGGAGCAGCTGGTCACCAGGATGCTGAGTTCTCCCATAGTTGTTTGCACACTTCTAACAGAGCCCGCTTGACTTGAGAAACTTAGTAGACGTGGTAAGACTCTATGCAGTGACCAAAGTGGGAAGCATTCATTGACAATCGGCAACCCATGAGTCCTCCCTGTGATGACAGGATTTCAGGCACTGGAGCCGGCCTCCATCGAGGTCTCCCTGCCTTTCATGGGCCAGCGGTGACCCTGACTCAGACACAGGAATGAGTGTCTGATTTTTCTTTCACGTCTGTCATCCTACTTACAACTCACCATACAAACCAGAGAACAAGGGTGACAGAACCGTTTACTACAAAGAGCTCCTTCCGGGATCAGTTTTGAGCATTTGGTTTGTTTTGCCCAAAACACTGCTGTTTGAGTTCTTCCAGCCTTTTCCCAGGTGGCTTCCCCCCTCTTTCACGTGAAAGAAGTCCTACCAAAACCTGTTCATGAGACAGACGTTACCCGCAAAGGATCAGGTCATGGTCAGCCAAGTGGGGCTGCATGTGGGGACGGGGAACTTTTCCAGGTGTTAACGTGCTGACCTGGGAGCCAGTTCTTAATCTGGAGAGACACTCTGCTTCCAGCCCACGTTGCCAGTCTGTGTCTTTCCCCTCCTGGAGCCAAGGCACTGTGAGATCTAACAGTGGAATCTCTATTATGTGAAGCCTTGACATTGGGGTGAAGTGGGAGGGGCCCAGATGGCCTAGCCACATGCTCTTCCCACTTTGCCCCCTTGGCAGGGTCCTCCGGCCCAGCAGGTCTGCTGATCCTTGGCCCGGGCGCGCCCTGCCTTCCCCCGAGGTCAGCGTATGTGACTGAGAAATTGCTGTGAGTCCCATCTCTCCTGTGTCAGGGGCTGTGTGTTGGGCCCTCCCTGGAAGGCGAGGTGGGACTCCCGCCTTCTCAGGGCTGGCCCTGCCTCTCTGCCCCCACTCTGGGTTTAGGAGCACCTCTCTGCTTTCCTCCTCCAGTTCCATGCCCTCTCCCCAGAGCTTCCCCAGGGGATAGCAGTGAGCTGCCCCAGGGGATAGCAGTGAGCACCATTGTCTTTGCCCACACCCTTGAACCCCCTCCCAACAGATGGGATGACCTTGCTTCCCCTTCTCGGAAGCCCTGCTGCTCCTGTTGTGGTTTCCAGCTCAGGAAAGGTGGTTTATAGAGCAAGTTTGAGAGGCCATGTGTATCGGACATCCCACCGGACATCCCAGCGGACAATGGTGTGACCACCTCCGGGGCAAATCAGAGCTTTTCCTCATTGCAAGACTTCAGAATGACTGGTATGGGAGCAGTGAGCATGGGAGCCCCACCTTCTCCACTGCTCTATGAGAAGTGTGAAGTCATGGGAAGGTGTTTGGGTCAGTCCAGTCAAAACAGCGGCTGCTTCTTTTCAATTTCTTTCCAAGTGACTGCCATCTGGGGCTCCTGAAGGCTGAACTGGGTTGTCATTAGAGTGAGCCTTTTGGACTCACACTGTTGTGCGTTCCCTCAGTGTAGGGGAGGGGCACAGAGCAGCCTCTTCGGCTTCCTGGACCCCTGGTTCCTGGGACGTCTCATTGAGGGGCTCCAGACTCAGACGCTGACCCTAGTTCTGATGCGTGGCCCCCCTGCATCACCAAGCAAGTAACTCCGTTCTGACAGCATCTACCTGGCGAAGGCATCAGATCCTCCAGGCTGCGGACACAGTCCCACAAAACTGGTCCTTGCTCTGCATCAGACGTCAGTCGTGAGCCCAGGCTGTGCCCTCTGCTCTGGGCCTGGCTCTAGGTTGGGTCTCACGATCCACTCTCCCAGACCTACCCTGGTTTTGATAAATTTGCTAAAATGACTGCAGAACTCAGAGATGTTTTACTTCCTGGAGTACAGGTTTATTATAAAAGGATAATATTTGGGAACAGACAGATGGGAGAGATGCCCAGAGCCCGGTATAGGGAAGGACACAGAACTTCCATGCTCCCTCCAGTGACTGCCTCTCAAAACCCTGCACCACACTCCTTCACCCAGTGGGGGTTTGTGGTTTTATCATTATTGTTATTTTTCTGTCACTTCTGTTCCCTGAAATAACACTCTACACAAAGTAACTTGTAAAAAAATCTCATAACCGTCATAAATAAACGTATTTTTAACACTTACCTTAATGCATCACAGAATGTCAAATGCATCTCTTCACATAAAAATATACTTCTTACTCAACCTCCAGCCCCTCTCCCCTCCCAGGGCTGAAAGTCCCAACCCTCCAGCCACAGGGCTGTCCCCAACCCCTGCAGCCAGCACCCGTCCTTCTGTGCTTCCTAAAAGTTGCCATATTAACACAAACTCAGGGATGGTTGAAAGGGATTTGATATGGATATCAAGACACCTTTACTGCTCTTATCATTTAGAAAATTCCAAGGGTTTTAGGAGCTCTGTGCCTGGAATGGGAACAAAGACCAAATCTTATTATAATCATAAAAAACACAGACTCTTCTTTCTGGGGTAACTTGTGAAACCGTTCCTCCAGAGATGGAATTTTGCCTCGCTAGCCCTCTGGCAAAACCTTTATCAGAAACCACGCTGCCCTCAGATGACTCGTGCAATGGGCTCCTTACCACCGACCCCCTTTCAGACCTGTGTCTCTTGGCCCCACCTCTGGTCCCATGAGTCTCCTTGGCTGGGATTCTCTTCCCACCTTCCAGCCCAAGTCGCAACAACAGTTCTTCCTGGGAGTCTCCAGTTCATGTGCTCACATCAGTCTTTCTCTCCTCTGCATTCTTTACCCAGGGACTCAACCACTGCCATGACCTCCAGCAAGGTCACAGCAACTTACATTCTAAGAAGATAAAAGGTTTTCTGCACAGTTTTAACATGCAGCAAACAACTCCCTGACATCATTAAGTTGACCATAGACTTTTCAGTTTATGCCTTTCTTTTGCCGTTGGGCATCAGCCACCCTGTCCAGGAAGAGAGGGCATGTCTGCCACCATCTTAGCTAGGATTTCAGCAGTAGACATCCCAGCTTGCCTTTCTTCTACCACTTCTGCATTTTGTACCTGTGACCATGTTTCTCAGACCCAGGTCCCTTTCTGAAGTGATTCCCACATCCTGTTGCAAAGGCATTCCTTGTCAGCCCAACAGAGCGGCTCTTGTTCCTTTCCTAAAACCCCACTCCTGGACCAGGTGCCACTGGTCATCATGAAACTAGAACAAAAGGTCCTGGCTGAGCACCTGTCACTTCATCTCTTCCAAAAACTAATGAAGAGAAACCAAACTGTGTGGTGAGATGAGTCAGGTCTCCTTCTGAACAAAGTGGCAGTCCCTTAATAAATGATTTGGGCTTGAACGGGAAGCATGAGAGAAATGCACCCGGGTTTTCATTTTTTTCCTGTAAGGTAGAGTCTTGGTTTTTGAGACTATGTTCATTTTGGTTCACAACCAAATAATTTATGGTAACTTTATAATATATGTATTTTTAAATGGCAAACTATCTTCTTCTCCAAGTGGCTTTTGAAACAGGAGCCCATGCGACTAAGACCTGTACACAAAGATGGAGATCCTCGAGAGCTGAAGGTAAAATTTGCCACCATGACAGCTCCATTCAAACACAGCCATATACTTCTTCTCAGGATGTGTTAGCCAAAGGCATCCTCATGCCTGTTCTATGGTTCCATCTTGGTCTATCTCTCACTGGCCCAGGAACATGTAAGCCTCAGTGATTTGTAAGGCTGGCTCAACTCTCTGGAAAAGGTAGACTCAAAATGAGTTTCAGAATAGGAAGAAAACCACTGTGTGCTTTCTCTTAGATTTCTAGATGGCACGGTGAACTCGAGACATAACAAGTTGTTCACATTTTCAGGGAATATTAACAAATCAGTTAGGCTGAGCCCATACTCATTGGTTGAGTTGGTGAACTTGGGGAAAGGTGAAGAGGACAGAGCTGAATCAGGCCTCAGAGCCCAACTGCCGGGCCCAGTGTGGGCTCTTGGCCTCACACTCAGACTCCCAAATACCACACACATGTGGAAAGTGAGGTGAGAATGCCTCCTACATCGAGGTTTATGAGGACGGTTAAAGAGCAACCAGAAGCTGTGTCACCTCCGCCAGCCCGAGCTCCTGCATCCACAGGGACTCAGGTCACCCTTGATAGCTCTCTTCAAGGGGGAACTCAGACTCTGGGTGTCAGGTGAGGATGGTGATAGTTCAACTTCTTTCCAGTTCTGAGGCTGTGGCTCCAAATGATGTGGTCTAGTCACAAAGCACATCATTTTCCTCTTTTCTTGGAGAGCAGGATGGCAGCAGACACCAGCACATTCTGTTCAACGAGGGCCTAACTAAGAAACACAAACAACTCAGCTTTCAAGCAGAGGGACTTAGGGGGCCTGGCTGGCTCTGTCAGGACAGGATGGCCACTCTTGATGTTGGGGTCGTAAGTTGGAACCCCATGTTGAGGGTAGAGTTTACTCAAAAAAAAAAAACAACAACAACCATAAAACGGAGGAACTTTAAGTTATTGGGGAAGATGGTAGTATTGTGCATGATTCCTAAAATAAAACAAAACCCAACATATGGCATGACGTCCATATGATAAATTTTACCAGCATGCCAAGAAAATTAAGCAGTGGCTTCCACGCAGGGAAAGGGTTCACATGGGTAACACAGGTGCTGACGAGCCAGGTGGTAAATTGAAGCCACCTAGAGATGAATCACTGGGGTTGGCCAACTTCTGTTCATAGGGCCCAGTCAGGAGTGGGACTCCCAGCTTCCAGGAAGTAGTGACTGTGGCTGGGAGCTGGTGCCATGAGTGGACTTGTTCCTCAGGACCAAAGAGCAGAGGACCAGGTTTCTCCTTTCCTTCTGCTTCCCAGTTTCCCACCAGTGTGTCCACTGGTAGAACCATCAAGAAACCAACCCTGGGTACCTAGGAAATGCGGCCAGCAGGAGCTGGCCCTGAAATACAGGGAGGAGCAGGGAGAGTTGAGGGGTTATCTGGGGGCAGCCTGGTCAAGTATGGTACAGTTTATAGAGTTGACACACAGTGTATGAATTTCAGGCAACAAGGTGATCCCACAGATGTTTTCCTGAGCTCATTTCCTTCTTATTTCCATAGCTGAGATCATTATTTCTTTATAATTTTGTTCTTTCTTTTTAACATTCTGTCCCGATAATTTCTCCCATCCCTGAAACATGATGTGAACACTCAGAGTCTTTAATATTCCATTTTATTAGCTGGCCGCACGTTCCACGATATGCTTCTATCTTGCACGGTAAGAGTGTTTCCAGTGTTTCACAAACGTAACTCTGTGAGACACATCTTCATGCATCATTCAGAGTTCAGACTCCTCCTCTGTCACCTGTTTACGGAATTATTGGTCCAAGTATCCAAACATTCCCAGGACTCTTGAAGTCTGAGGTCTAATTACTTTCCAGTAGTTGTGTTTTTCAGCTTCTTCCTTTTTACTTCAATGGTCACCAGTGTTTGTCAGCTGTACTGAACCCTGTGGGTGTCTTCTCTCTTTCACTGCTTCTAGTGAAAGAAGAAAAAAATACTCTCCATAGTTATAATTATATTTACCTTTTGGAGACTTAGTACTTTTAATCTACATTTGCCCTTTTTATTGCAAAATTTTGGTGTGTCCTTTTTTCTGCTCATTTATGTATTGGGATTATTATAATGTTTTGTGTATTGGAATGGACTTATGTGTAATAATCTTGATTCATTTATTTTGTATACTTTCAGAAAAATCCTGGGTGTTTCTTGGTTTCTGTTCCTTTTTGAGAAAGTGTCCCTGTGGCTGACACAGCTTCCCTCCTGCTGGAGCTCAACTGCAAAATGACACATTCACTCTCAGGTAGGTCCTTTCCCTTATACCTTGGGGACCATGATGTCCACATTCTGGAACAGTGTTTCTCCAGGCCATTGGTTCTCTTTCCCTTCAGAGTGACATCCCACTGCCCGGTACAGCTAGGACTGGGCTGGGACACCTACATGACATACATGTGGAGTCATTTTCCCGAGGGCCACCTCCATGTGGCCTGGGTCTCCTTGTTACCACCAAGCCCATGGTGGTGCAGCCACGAGCAGGGGGCACCCGTGGCAGTTGTCCAAGGAGCAGATGCGTGAGCCTTCTTACAGTCATACCTGCCCTTCTCCCTTCCAGACCCAGCACGCCAGAAACCAAGCCCTCCCACACCCCTGTGATAACTGGTCACGTCACTGTTTGGCTGCTCGAGTTAAACTTGCTTGTCAATATTGTTCACATATTATTTTGAAAGGATCAGAAACAGCTTGTGCCTCTATGGAACATGTGTTCCGGGGCCCCGGTACCTTTTGATACTCCCATGGAGAGGAGTACCAGGGAGTCACCAGGGAAATGCAACTTTTCTGCCTTTGCCTCTGCCCTTGTCCTACCTAAAACCAAGCTCCTTTTCTCCCCTAAAATATGTTAGATTGAATGTCCTCTGTTTACATGTCATCTCTTCTCATTGTGGGATTCACTACCCTGTACCAGTGTCACTCTCCCGGGGCTTAGAAAGGATGGACTGACAAGATGGGGGAATGGGACACATGACAAATGAGCTAGGTTTTCAGCGGGGAGACATGTTAACTTTGGTGCATTTGCAGAACTGGGGCATGAAGCTGTGATTTCGTTGTGTGTAGATGGTGGCTTCCCGGGCACACCTCCACAAGCAGTCCTGACTCATTCTAGCTGTGGGCACAGCTCTGGCTAACAGGCAGCCTCCCCTTTCACACTTTCCCTCCTGGAAAATGCCTTGGGAAAAGTGTGGCCAGAATTCTCTACCACTCTCCCCACATCTCATATGGACCAACTAATATATTGACATCTCCTGTGTGTTAGTCTGATTTACCTCCTAAGAGGTTTAAAAAAGTAATTTTCACGTGGCTTTATTTTCTTCTCACCCTTAAGTAATGAAGACTGGTTTTCCTCTCCCCCTCCAGCTCTGGTGAGGCTGTGCATTGCCCAGAGCTTAGCAAGGCGGATCCTGGACTTGGCGGGGGGGGGGGGAGTTGCATGGTGAAGATAACAATGTGTGGCAGACACCAGAGTGGGGACATGCACTTCTGGGAAGGCTCCGTGTGCAAATCTAGAATCAGTGTGAAAAGTCAGCTCATGAGGACAGTGTCTAAGGAACCTGATGAGGCTGAAAGCTTGGGATGGTTTGCTGTAGGTGTGGAATTATGTGAGAAAAATCCTTCTTTGGCGTGTGATCCAGACTGGCTTGAAGGAAGGGCAGAGCATGGAAAGAGCTTCGGTCACCTGGCTGTCTGAGATGAAAAGACTCAAGTGTTCAGATTCCTCTGAACACATGTTGCTATGGAAGGTCCTAGACCTTATGACCTAATCCCTCCACAGCTTTAGATGGGTAGGTTCTGTGGACTGAATGTTGGGTCCCCTTGTCCCCCAGTTCATATGCAGAAGCTGATGACGTTCAGTTATTAAGTCCTTGGGAGATGAATAGCCAGTCTCTGGGGACTTAACCAGACTATCCATCCAATTCAACACCCCTTTTCAAAAATCAGTGAGCAATGCCTCTCTACTAAAATGTAAAGTGTCATACTTGGTGGTCTTGCAAACAGTGAGCTTTTCTTTTTCTGCATGGCATCCACATGGCCATGTTGCCAAGAGGAGGGAGAGACACCTGATCTGAGACAGGTTTCCTGAGGATTGAGTGCTCGATCCTCAGGGGAACTGTCCCAGAGCAGGTGTCTCTCCCTCCTCTTAGCAGGTTATGTTCATATTTAAAAACAACTCTGAGAACCTCCACAAACCTAGCTGTGAAGGGTACCAGAGAAAAGGAGCATGAAACAAAAGTAAAACTCAGTGAGATGAATCTCATGATACCACAGCAGGGCTGTGGCTGATTTTCCAATTAACAAGTGAATGAATGCCACTGACCACATGTGGGCTGGGCTCTCCTCATTCTTTCCCATCGGTACCTTTAAGGACTGCAACCTCGGAGTCACTTAAGAGAACCTGAAGGAAACAACTTTGTAATGACAACAACCCTTCATTGTTCTAACTCCTACCAAGTTCCGCGCCAAACTTCACGGCATGATCTAAGACAGACATGTCTTTAAGAATCCGTCAGCGTACATTTGGTGAACACAAAGGAATTGTGGGAGGGCATGATACCCAGTCCCTGGAGTAATAAACTTTTACAATTTCTGGAAAGTTCACCACATGACAGTGAATCATACCTTATTCTCCCTCACATGGGTTTCTGGATCACCCAGTAAACTCAGGATTAGACATGTGATAGATGCCAACACACTCTGCCAATTCACAGAACGTGGCCTGGGGGGAGTCTCTGGGGGAAGCTGAGACATCCTCCCAGTCTGTCATGAGAAATCCTATCACAGGGAGCCATCCTATGACAGGAAGAAAAAAATATGAACTTATTTCAGAAATGATTTGGACGTTTCCAGTGAAAATTACTTAAACACTACACGGATTTCACCACAAGAAAATGGGCTGTGCTTTCCAAGTTTGGAGAGCACCCCTTCCCCCACACCATGGTATTTAAACTCAAAATGTAATGGTCGCAAATATTTCCAATAAACTTTAAGATTGCTCGTGATCAAAGAAAACAAAAATAAAATGTTCCAAAAGCTTTTAAACATCCTGAATTATTAATTCTCCACTACAAGTCAGACCTTTTCTTTTTCTTGCATTTTTTCCTGCTTTTGGCAATCCCTGGGCTCACAGGAACCCACTCCTGGCCCAGCACTATCCACTCAGGACCCGGGTGTTGGCAGGTGGAAGATTCCTCGGGGCCTCCCTGGTGGTTAGGTACTCAGATGTCTACCCACAGGTGCACCTGTGCTCTCAGAATTCTCCCATGCAACATTCCCCCCACTCACTTACTTATGTTGGGTTGCTTTTAAGGGTCTCAAAGGAGCCATGAGGGTTGGGGGCCCTTGTGGTATTTTTGAATACTTTCTGGAATATTCAACAATCCTGCAAATAGTGGTAATCATGTGGTTATACCCGACCACAGGAATGCATTTACAAAATTTATACCTTTTCTGTTTTTTTGTTTTCAGTGGACTTCCCAGACTTTCAGAAGCCTGCTCAGAAAACTAGTATCTTGTGAGAATGCGTGAGCCTGAATTGGAAGTAAGTGTGATTCCAGGAGGAAAGACATCTTAGTAGCAAGAAAGAAAAGGGGGGGGTGCCTGTATAAAGGTCTAGTATAGGACGAGGCCACACTGAGAAGATTGACTTCTTGTAACTCGTATTTCACAAGAGACAGTGGGTATTTCTAGGATGACAGACATAGTGAGCTGCCTAGAAAAAAAGTCACAGGGTCATTAAAACACAGAAGAAAGTGTGAGACTACTATGTGTCAGGGAAGAAAATGAGATTTGATTTTGAAAACTAAAATTTATCAGAGGCAAATGTCATCATAGTATTTTTTGGTTTAATCCCTGAATCAGTCAAAAAGTGAGGTGATGCATTTTCTATTATTTTTTTATTTTTTTTTTAATTTATTTGACAGACATAAACCACAAGTATGCAGAGAGGGAGGTAGAGAGAGGGGGGGAAGGCAGGCTCCCCACTGAACATTGAGCCCGATGCAGGGCTTGATCCCAGGACCCTGAGATCATGACCTGAGCTGAAGGCAGAGGCTTTAACCCACTGAGCCACCCAGGTGCCCTTGCATTTTCTATTATATTTAAATGAAAGACATTTTCTCCATGTGCAGGATTTATGCTCTAGGTGAAAACTCACACCTGCATTTTCCAGGCTTCCCTTCAATGCTGGCATTCTGTGCTTCTGACGTGGGTCTGGGAAAGGCCCCCTGGTTCCACACGAAGGCCCAGAATCTCAAGTGTGACCACATAACCCGCTGTGGTCATGCTGTATGGCACGGAGACCAGGGAGATTATCCAGCAGCGCCTGATCCAATGACATGCACCCTTAAAAGACAAGAACTTTCTCTGGCTGGTGGCAGAAGACAAGCAAAAGGAGAAGTCAGAGTCCACACACTGCATGGATTTGACTCACTGTCGCTGGCCTCGAGCATGAAGTACGCCAGGTGGGAGGGAGCATGGGCTGCCTCCAGGGAGCAGAATGTGACACCTCCAGGTGATAACCAGCAAGATGCCAGGATCCTCAGGCCTGCAATCTTGGGGAACAGGATTCTGCCTTTGATCCAAATAAGTCACATGAGACACAGAGCCTAGCCCAGGCCTCTTGAATGCCTGACTTACAAAGCAAGATGATAAATGGATGCTGTTTGAGTCCCTAAGGCTGTGTAGGGGAGAAAACTAAGACAGCTGGCCTGTGGCACTTATCGAATTCCTAAGTGATTTCATGTCATTGGAGTCAATGGTGAGCCCCAGAATGGGCTACCTACCCACCACGTGTGTTCTCACACATATGACTTACACATTCTGTGTTGTTGCCTTCTTTTCATCTGAACACAAATGCATATACAGCTGTTTTTAAAGCAGTAAGACCAGGCCATCATATTGACTTTTTTCCCCCCTCTAACTTGTTCAGAATCTGGGGGTCTAATATTTTCATCCCTAGTGAAACCCAGCAGACACAGGTAACACACAATCCTCTGAGGTTGACTGGTTCTCTCTGGAGAGATGGGGACTGTTGTTTCTTGTACCAAGTGTGAGCGCATTCAAATCTGCCGGAATTAGATTTCACTTCTCAAAATTCACCTTCATTTCGTTGTGGATGTTTGGGGTTGGGATGGCTTATCGAGTTTCCTGTGCTCACAGCTCACTGACTTTCCATGTGTTCATGCCGCACGTGAGAGGAGTCTGTCATGCACACATTGTTCTAAAGAAAATCAAACACATTCTAAGGTTTAGATCCCTTTAAAAAAGTAGTTTCTACATTGTTTGTGCAAAGTTTCAGCTCAGGTTGGGCATTAAATGCTGACTCTTGGGACCATCAGAGCACAAATTGGAGCCAGCCACAGGTGTGCTGACCAGCGGACAACCTCTTTGCTATGGCAGGAGACACTGAAGGAGGTATTTGGCGTGATCACAATTATGCAATCTTGGGAGTGATCCATGATATCGTGTGTGTTCGTTCCTTCCTTTTCCTCCCATTGGATGATCAATGTCTTTATTTTCCCCTTGATTTGGCTCTCCTGGAAACATCCAGCAAAACTAATTCAAGCAAGGGATTAGAAGCCCAGGAGAGGGCAATGCCAAGAAGCCAAGAACAGAGACAGGACATGAAAGTTATAAAAATGTGGGGAGTGGGGAACTAGTCAGATACAATGCTTGAGAAATAATTCCCACCTGCACAGATAGTGTTCATGGCCACAGCTCTCTAGCAGTTGGCATGGACACAGCTCCTGGAGCACATACTTTATGATGGGAGAGGCAGAGACCTACAAGCCATCACTTCCTCCTTCAGGGACACCCTCTGGTGACCTGTCCCCATGACAGCAGCGATGCCAGGCTCCTGAGCTCAAATTCTATCTCCCCTGTGAACACTGTCTTAGCACCTCAGGGGCATCTGTTGCTGCTTCTGGAGTATTCTGCTATTCTGGCTATTATGCTTTACTGTAAACAACATGATTTAGTTGTTTATGCACAAATGATTTCTTGTCCAAGGGAAGATAAACTATATCTCCTATTCCATGTTTCTCCTATTTCTCTCTATTACTGCTGAGGGCAAACATAAGAAAGGAATGGGTTTGGTTAAAGTATAAAAGCATAGCAGGGTGAGTTCGTGGAGACAAAAAAATGTAATTTAATGATTCAAGGACACACGTGCATTAGGGGGAATCCAAGGCGGGTGTGAGTAGGTCAGGCGCTGCTACGTTGCTGGGATGCATTCCTGATTGGTCATAAAAACAAAAAAGCTCTGCCCTTTTTCAGTGTCTTCTCCCTCGTAATTCTGATTTTCTGAAACAACCTCCTGACCTGTGCATGATCTTTGGTTGCATGAATTTACCGTGCTCTATTCTCACCAATTATCTTGGCTAATTTTCCCTCCCAAGCAACGTTTCCCACCCAACAGTTATTTGGGAGAGAATGGAACCAATTACTTCACTTCAAATCTGTTTACAATAATCAGTAATTTTAGACAACAAAGTAGACACTATTTTCTCCAAGTAAGAATTTGGGATTGAACTCTCAACTTTTCATTTCATTGGTAAAATCCATTATTTTAGTTTTTTGTTCTTTTGAAAGTATACCACGGACTTAAACATTCTGAAAATGAGAGACTCTAGGAAAGAAACCATTTGCTTCCCTCATGAGGTCAGTTCACGGCCCTGGATGTGCGGGGATGGAATCACTGCCTTCATCCCGTGTACAAAATCTGATGGATAGATTGTGGTTGCCTGGAGCCTCGACTCCACTTGGAGGAGAATGTGGTGATCAGTTAGTCATGCCTGCCAGGAATGGCAGGGGTGGTGTGAAGTGTATAAGAACTTTGGACAGCGGGTCTTTATTGCCAGGGCCTGAAAATGTTCCTTCAATCTGTTTATTTCATGACCATCAGTGCTGAAAGATTGAGTAGAATATCCTAATACCTAGTGGGGAAAAAGAAAAGAATTGACATGAATTCAAATCTAAATTTTTTTAATGGATATGTCTTATATAATGACATTTGGCTAAATGTAGAAACAGCAACAGTCGCTAATACCTATTGAGTGATCAGAACACGCCAGGAATTGTTCTATCTTTGTGTACGGTGTAAGAGAATGGTCGAGTTTCATTCTTCTACATATAGCTGTCCAATTTTCCCTGCACCATTTATTGAAGAGACTGTCTTTTTTCCACTGTATAGTTTTTCCTGCTTTGTCGAAAATTATTTGACCATAGAGTTGAGGGTCCATATCTGGACTCTCTACTCTGTTCCACTGGTCTAAGTGTCTGTTTTGATCCCAGTACCATGCTGTCTTGGTGATCACAGCTTTGTAGTAAAGCTTGAGATCAGGTAATGAGATGCCGCCAGTTTTATTTTTGTTTTTCAACATTTCCTTAGCGATTCGGGGTTTCTTCTGATTCCATACAAATTTTAGGATTATTTGCTCCAGCTCTTTGAAAAATACCAGTGGAATTTTGATGGGAATGGCATTAAAAGTACAGATTGCTCTAGGTAGTATAGACATTTTAACAACATTTATTCTTCCGATCCAAGAACATGGAATGGTCTTCCATCTTTTTACATCTTCTTCAATTTCTTTCATGAGTGTTCTGTAGTGCCTCGAGTACAGATCCTTTACCTCTTTGGTTAGGTTTATTCCCAGGTATCTTATGGTTCTTGGTGCTATAGTAAATGGAATAGATTCTCTAATTTCCCTTTCTGTATTTTCATTGTTAGTGTATAAGAAAGCCACTGATTTCTGTACATTGA
>PISX010012473.1:0-30165 GCA_004024625.1 Mellivora capensis | reverse complement strand
GTGTTCCTGATCTGAACGGGAAGGCTGTAAGCTTCTTTCCATTGAGGATGATGTTTGCTGTGGGTCTTTCATAGATAGATTTTATGAAGTTCAGGAATGTTCCCTCTATCCCTATACTTTGAAGTGTTTTAATCAGGAACGGATGCTGGATTTTGTCAAATGCTTTTTCTGTGTCAATTGAGAGGACCATGTGGTTCTTCTCTCTTCTCTTATTGATTTGTTCTATCACATTGATTGACTTGCAAATGTTGAACCACACTTGTAAGCCAGGGATGAATCCCACCTGGTCATGGTGAATGATCTTTTTAATGTGCTGTTGGATCCTGTTTGCTAGGATCTTGTTGAGAATCTTAGCATCCACATTCTTCAGTGATATTGGTCTGAAATACTCCTTTTTGGTGTGGTCTTTGCCTGGTTTGGGGATCAGGGTAATGCTGGCTTCATAAAAAGAGTCTGGAAGTTTTCCTTCTGCTTCAAATTTTGAAATAGCTTCAGGAGAATAGGTATTATTTCTTCTTTGAAAGTTTGGTAGAATTCCCCAGGGAATCCGTCAGGTCCTGGGCTCTTGTTTTTGGGGAGGTTTTTGATCACTGCTTCAATCTCGTTACTAGATATTGGTCTATTCAGGTTGTCACTTTCTTCCTGGTTCAATTTTGGGAGTTTATATTTTTCCAGGAATGCATCCATTTCATCTAGGTTTCTTAACTTATTGGCATATAACTGTTGGTAATAGTTTCTGATGATTGTTCCTATTTCCTTGGTGTTAGTTGTGATCTCTCCCTTTTCATTCATAATTTTATTAATTTGAGCTTTCTCTCTTTTCTTTTGGATTAGTGTGTCCAATGGCTTATCAATCTTATTGATTCTTTCAAAAAACCAGGCTTCTAGTTTCATTGATACGTTCTACTGTATGTCTAGTTGTTACCTCATTCATCTCTGTTCTAACCTTGATTATTTCCCTTCTTGTGCATGGAGCTGGTTTAATTTGTTGTTGACTCTCCAGTTCTTTAAGGTGTAGAGACAGCTGTTGTATTCTGGATTTTTCAATTTTTTTGAGGGAGGCTTGGATGGCTATGTATTTCCCCCTTAGGATCGCCTTTGCTGTATCCCATACGTTTTGGATCGACGTGTCTTCATTCTCATTGGTTTCTATGAATTGTTTAAATTCTTCTTTGATGTCCTGGTTGATCCAAGCATTCTTAAGCAAGGTGGTCTTTAGCTTCCAGGTGTTTGAGTTCCTTCTAAACTTTTCCTTGTGGTTGAGCTCCAGTTTCAAAGCATTGTGATCTGAGAATATACAGGGAATAATCTCAATGTTTGGTATGGGTTGAGTCCTGATTTGTGACCCACTATGTGTTCTATCCTGGAGAAGTTTCCATGTGAACTTGAGAAGAATGAGTTTTCTGTTGTTTTAGGGTGGAACATTCTGTGTATATATATGAGGTCCATCTGGTCCAATGTGTCATTCAATGCTTTTGTTTCTTTACTGATTTTCTGCATGGATGATCTGTCTATTATTGAGAGAGGCGTGTTAAGATCTCCTACTATCAATGTTTGGGGGCTTCAAGATCAAAAGCTTCTGCACAGCAAAGGAGACTGTCAACAAAACAAAGAGGCAACCCACGGAATGGGAGAAGATATTTACAAATGACCATACAAACAAAAGGTTGATATCCAGGATCTATAAAGAACTTCTCAAACTCAACACACGAAACAGATAATCATATCAAAAGTGGGCAGAAGATATGAACAGACACTTCTCCAATGAAGACTTATAAATGGCTATCAGACACATGAAAAAATGTTCATCATCACTAGCCATCAGGGAGATTCAAATTAAAACCACATTGAGATACCACCTCACACCAGTTAGAATGGCCAAAATTAGCAAGACAGGAAACAACATGTGTTGGAGAGGATGTGGAGAAAGGGGAACCCTCTTACACTGTTGTTGGGAATGCAAGTTGGTGCAGCCACTCTGGAGAACAGTGTGGAGATTCCTCAAGAAGTTAAAAATAGAGATTTCCTATGACCCTGCAATTGTGCTACTGGGTATTTTCCCCAAAGATACAGATGTAGTGAAAAGAAGGGCCATCTGTACCCCAATGTTTATAGCAGCAATGGCCATGGTCGCCAAACTGTGGAAAGAACCAAGATGCCCTTCAACAGATGAATGGATAAGGAAGATGTGGTCCATATACACTATGGAGTATTATGCCTCCATCAGAAAGGGTGAATATCCAACTTTTATAGTAACATGGACGGGACTGGAAGAGATTATGCTGAGTGAAATATGTCAAGCAGAGAGAGTCAATTATCATGTGGTTTCACTTATTTGCAGAGCATAACAAATAACACGGAGGACATGGGGAGATGGAGAGCAGAAGGGAATTGGGGGAAATCGGAGGGGGTGATGAACCATGAAAGACTATGGACTCTGAAAAACAACTTGGGTGTTTTGAAGGGGCAGGGGTTGGGTGGTTGGGGGAGCCAGGTGGTGGGTATTGGGGAGGGCACGCATTGCATGGAGCACTGGGTGTGGTGTAAAACTATGAATTCTGTTACGCTGAAAAGAAATAAAAAAAAGAAATATAAAAAAAATCAAATAACCCATGGTGCTTATTACTTACATAAGTATTACTTATATTTTATAAATATTACTTTATTTCATTGAATGACTCTATTTGCTAGAAACTTTGAGGCAAAAATAACGGTGATGGTGCATATTCTTGCATGATTCTTGGATTTAAATTAAATGATTTTGGTGCCTATATCTATGGTAATATTTAATTTTGATGACAACTTTGTTATATTTGAGTAATTTTGTTACATTCCAGTTTACAATATTTTAGGAGTTCTTAAAAATTAACATATGTATATTACATGGTTATATCAGTTATATCTCTAAATGCACTGATGTAGTGAACCATGTTGATAGATTCTATGATAACATTCCTTAAATTTTCCCGTTTTGGTCATGGTATGATGGTCTTTTGATATTTTAGTAATATATTTTCGAAGTGTTAATTTATGGGGCCTGGACGAAACTGTAGTAGTCTTACTGGGAGAACTTACCAGGAATACAAGAGCATCTTAACAGTGTCTCACCAAGCTCTGCAGGCCACTCATCATCTTGTCAGTGGTGGTGTGAAGACCATCATGCTTGCCTGTCAAAACACCTGTCCAAGATAAATGCAATTCTTCACCTAATCTTGCTTCCCCTGAGCCTCATTATGACTTTCTGTCATGACTGCTAGTCTTCTGTAGGCTTTTATGTTATCTGGAAGTCATAATGTAGTTCCCTAATTCATTAATTGTATCAGTCTCCTGGTTACCTATTTCATACCTGCTCCTATACCCCCAAACCTAGAATCTTCTCCCAAATATTCATCTCAAATAATTTTGATTGGGTAATACATGGAAGGACAGTTACATGAAAGTCTAAATATTCCCAGAATTTCCTGCTCACAAATGCTCTCGAATAATTTATAGTTTGCTCATTCTCATGTTCAGGTAATGAACAAGGGGATATACTATTTATATACATCATTTAAGGAAAATTGATAACATATAAACAGCAAAAAAAATAGTCTCTCTTTCATTTCAATCCCTTTAAGCAAGCCGAGCAATCTTCAAAATTCGAACAAGTAGTATTTAAATTGATTGAATTAAATTAAATTATTTACATTATTTAAAAAATTAAATTATTTAAATTCAATTCAAAATTGAATACAAATTTAGTAAATAATAGCTAATACAAAACATAGTGCTTTGTGTGAACAGACATTGTTATAACCACTTTATGTATAGTATTTGGTCCAATCCAACAGAGTAACTTCAGAAATCAGAAATCGTTAATGTCTGCATTGTAGAAATGAGAAATGGGAGGCACAGACCAAATAAATTTGTCTGATGTCACATAGTTACTAAGAGGTGTTGGCAGGATTTGAACACAGGTAGCATAGCCGTTATTCCATCTCTCTGGGAAATAATGAATGGGAGGAGATTGTGTAAGAGGAGAGAAATGATCAAGAAAATTCTCTCATCATAGAAATCAGGGGTTGAGAAAAGAGTTGCCCCACTTTTTATTCTCATAAACATATGAAGTTTAATAAAATGTGTGTTTGGCCCTTGTCTCTCAAATGAAGTGAGCAGCAGTGTGTTTGGCAGTCTCCTATTTTTTAAGATCTCACTCACACACACTAAGCATTTCTGTTTTGAGCATTCTCTTGGGATCAAATGTGGATAATATAAAGTTTGTCTCTGAAGTTCTACAATAGATCAAAATGATGTATGAGTTAAACCCAATCCAAGGCCACTCAGACCCCAAAGCCTGAGTCACTCTCTGTTCTATTTCTTACCCAATAGTATTATGCCCAGCCATATAATATAACTTATTACAGACTGCAGAGATAAAATGACCTTAAGCTGTTCCAACATGCCAACATCAAGATGCTAATATTTGAATACACACTCCCTGTGAACTTTGCAGAAAGAAATTTAACTCTCTATATAATCCACAATCTTACTCAAAAAATCAAGTTATTCTTACTCTTTTAATTAAAATTTGGAGAAAAAGAATTGCATACTCTCCACCTTTTTAAATTTTTTTAAATAAACATATAATGTATTTTGAGCCCCAGGGGTACAGGTCTGTGAATTGCCAGGTTTACACACTTCACAGCACTCACTACAGCACGCCCCCCCACCAATGTCCACAGCCTCACCACCCTTTCCCAACCCCCTTCCCCAGCAACCCTCAGTTTGTTCTATGAGATTAAGAGTCTCTTATGGTTTGTCTCTCTCCAGATCTCATCTTGTTTCATTTATTCTTTTCCTACCCCCCAAACCCCCCATGTTGCATTTCCACTTCCTCATATCAGGGAGATCATATGATAGTTGTCTTTCTCCAATTGACGTTTTTCGCTAAACATAATACTCTCTACTTCCATCCATGTCGTTGAAAATGGCAAGATTTCATTTCTTTTGATGGCTGCATACTATTCCATTGTATATATATATATATATACATCTTCTTCTGATACATCTTCTGATATATATATATCACATCTTCTTTATCCATTCATCTGTTGATGGACACCTAGGTTCTTTCCATAGTTTGGCTATTGTGGACATTGCCGCTATAAACATTCGGGTGCACATGCCCCTTAGGATCACTACGTTTGTATCTTTAGGGTAAATACCCAGTAGTGCAATTGCTAGGTCATAGTGTAGTTCTATTTTCAACTTTTTGAGGAACCTCTATGCTATTTTCCAGAGTGGTTGCACCAGCTTGCATTCCCACCAACAGTGTAGGAGGGTTCCCCGTTCTCCACATCCTCGCCAGCATCTGTCATTTCCTGACTTGTTATTTTTAGCCATTCTGACTGGTTTGAAGTGATATCTCATAGTGGTTTTGATTTGTATTTCCCTGATGACAAGTGATGTGGAGCACTTTTTCATGTGTCTGTTGGCCATCTGGAAGTCTTCTTTGCAGAAATGTCTGTTCATGTCCTCTGCCCATTTCTTGATTGGATTATTTGTTCTTTGGGTGTTGAGTTTGCTAAGTTCTTTATAGATTTTGGACACTAGCCCTTTATCTGATATGTCGTTTGCAAATATCTTATCCCATTCTGTCATTTTTTTTTTTTGTTAACTGTTTCCTTTGCTGTGCAAAAGCTTTTGATCTTGATGAAATCCCAATACTTCATTTTTGCCCTTGCTTCCCTTGCCTTTGGCAATGTTCCTAGGAAGAAGTTGCTATGGCTGAGGTTGAAGAGGTTGCTGCCTGCATTCTCCTCAAGGATTTTGATGGCTTCCTTTCTCACATTGAGGTCTTTCATCCATTTTGAGTCTATTTTCCTGTGTGGTGTAAGGAAATGGTCCAATTTCAATTTTCTGCATGTGGCTGTCCAATTTTCCCAACACCATTTGTTGAAGAGGCTGTCTTTTCTCCATTGGATATTCTTTCCTGCTTTGTCAAAGATTAGTTGGCCATAGAGTTGAGGGTCTATTTCTGGGCTCTCTATTCTGTTCCGTTGATCTATGTGTCTGTTTTAGTCCTGTACCATACTATCTTGATGATGATGATGTCATTTGTAATAGAGCTTGATGTCTGGAATTGTGATGCCACCAACTTTGGCTTTCTTTTTCAATATTCCTTTGGCTATTCGAGGTCTTTTCTGGTTCCATATAAATTTTAAGATTTGTTCTATTTCTTTGAAAAAAATATGGATGGGATTTTGGTAGGGATTGCATTAAAGGTGTAGATTGCTTTAGGTAGAATAGACATTTTCACAATATTTGTTTTTCCAATCCATGATCTCGGAGTCCCACTCCTCAGTGCACCCTCAGACAAAAGTGCTCAATCACTCCCATCTCCCTGGCCTCCAGCCATGCTCTGAGCTCACCCAGCCTGTGACCACGTGTCTCTGTCTCTGGCACTCAGCTCCACCTGGAGTCTCCAAACCCCACACAACCCTGAGCTCCCCCAGGGGGTGTCTCCCCAGATCTTGTGTGGACCTCATTCACAGAAGTGTTGATGTGCCACGGATTACAGTTCAAGGTAACCCCGAGTTGAGAGCTCACTCTTCAGCTCTGTCTCTGTCGCTGGCATCCCCACTCTAATACCTGTGAGCTCTGGGACACTAAGACACCCCTGATCCTTCTGTGACCCTACGGGACCTGGGGCCACACTGACCCCACATTGGATTCACTCCAGTATAGCCTCTGGAGTGATGTCCCTTAGTGGATCAGACTTTTAAATATCCCAATTTTGTGCTCCATTGTACTGCTGCATGCAGGAGCCAGCTCCTCGCCCTGCGGTCTATCTTCCCCTTGCTTTTGATTCACTTCTCCGCCAGTCCTACCTTTCAGAAAGTGGTCAATTTTCTGTTTCTAGAATTGTTGCTCTTCTCTTTGATCTCCTGTTGGATTTGTAGGTGTTCACAATGGTTTGATAAGCTCTCTCATAGATCTCCTGCTCCCTGATGTCATCTCAGCCTGCTACTTCTCCACCATCTTGACTCCTCTACCCCTCCTCTCCACCTTCTTTAGTTCAGTCTAAACTAGAAGGATTTTTCATTCTTGAGTAAATCTTGGTTCTATCAGCAACTACAACTTACACCATTTCTGTCTGGAATAAGTCAAAAAGAAGGTGTATTAGGTCAATTGCAATTTGTAGGGCCTCAATTTTAAACAATTCAAAAAATTAATGAGACACAAAAATCATCATACTCCTTTAATTAAGGTAAGAATTCAATTGATACCTGTAAAAACAGTCGGGGGGCGCTGTGTGTGTGTGTGTGTCATCAGAACCCAGCATTTAATGATGCCAAAGACCAGAGAAGAAGCTCCTTTTGAGTAAACGAGAAAAACTTCTTGATTGTAGCCTTGTTAGGACACCAGTCAGTCTGTTTCAGGAGTTCTAAATCCATGATATGTGAATTTAAACTTAGTTGGGATAAATCTTGCAGCAAGGAGTTAATTTTGGTGTTCTGGAGTCCCATTTCTGAGGGCAGAATCCATTAGGCACCCCAGCTCCGATCACTGAAAGTGACACCTAGCCTGCCTAAGGAGCTTAGAAGTGTGCAAAGGTGGCATCTCAGAGGCGAGAGGCACAATTTCTTGTAAATATCCATTCTCAATCCTGTACCACAGTGGACATTACCAGTGCCTCTTGCTGAGAAACCCACCTCCTAGCAAAGGTTTCTTCCCCAACCCGAGTTAACCAATTTAGTGTCACCTTGGAACTTTGAAGTAGGAAATGATTTTGAGTATGTGGACAATTTTCATGATTTGTCTTCCTACACTTATTTTTCTGGGTCTTATGTTCAGAAAGGAATGTGATTCATCTGGTCCAGAAATATCTGGTGGTAACAGTTTAAAGCTAAAAACCCAGTAGTCCTTTGAGACACATGCAGAACTTCACTACCTGGCAATTTAAAAGCAGAAAATACTGTATTTCCCACTAAGGCATAAGAGGCCTGTACTCTTCTTTGCAATGGAATATTTGCCTCAGCCAGAAAAAGAAAAAGAGGAGACAGCTGCAGCTTCCTGATTCTGGAAGTCTGCCCTTTCTAAGCCCTGGATCTTTGAGTCCTTGCCAGAATTTGCCCCTCTGCTGAGAACAGAGCGGCTCCAACCCAGTTTGCTGAGGCACCCACATTCTATCTCTGATTTCATCTCTCATTGACCCTTCTCGTTTGTATCCCTTCTTGAAAATCTTTCCTGAGGATCAGGGACCTTTGCTATATTTCTGTATGCAGGAAAATAAAGCCACTTAATTTTGGAAAAAAACAAAGCAAAACAAACAAACAAACAAACAAACACAAAAAAAGCCCTGCAAGCTACAATCATCTACCACAGCCAAATAACATGAAGTTGGGCTACAATATTTCAATTTAGTCAATCGCAGAATGTAAAAACTCATGTGAACCTAATGAACCTAATGCTGAACTCTATAAATCACCACAGTCAGAGCACCAAGGCCCAAATTACTTATCCTTAAACCAACAAAGCTTTCCATGTACATAACTTACTGTCCCAAATTCCATTCTTTTGGTTTTAATTTTCAGTATTTCTGCATGATTCATTTGATGTTGGGGCTTAACAAAGCCATCACAAAATTGCTACTGTCCTCCCCTACCCTGGTATAATCTGAAGAAGTTGAGAAAAAAAGAGTCAAGACCTCAAAATAGGCGTTAAATTAATAAAAGGGACCTAGTTTATAAGAATGGCTCTCATAGGTGTGCCAAATGCTCCAGCTAATCTTGAACCTCAGACCTGGGCAGATTTACCCTCCCAATCATGGTCAATATAGAGGAATGGAGGAAAACGTACTTTTTAAGGACAAGCTTAATAGCAAAAAATCAAAGAGTATACAGTGGAAAAAAGACAGCCTCTTCAACAAATGGTGCTGGGAAAATTGGACAGCCATATGTAGAAGAATGTAACCCGACCATTCTCTTACACCGTACACAAAGATAAACTCGAAATGGAAAAAGGACCTCAATGTGAGACAGGAATCCATCAGAATCCTAGAGAAGAACATAGGCAGTAGCCTCTTCGATATCAGCCACAGCAACTTCTTTCAAGATATATCTCCCAAGGCAAAGGAAACAGAAGCAAAATTGAACTTTTGGGACTTCATCAAGATCAAAAGCTTCTGCACAGCAAAGGAAACGGTCAACAAAACAAAGAGGGAACCCACAGAATGGGAGAAGATATTTGCAAATGACAGTATAGAGCAAAGGTTGATATCAAGAATCTATAAAGAACTTCTCAAACTCAACACACACAAAACAGATAACCATATCAAAAAATGGGCAGAAGATATGAACAGACACTTCTCCAATGAAGACATACAAATGGCTATCAGACACATGAAAAAATGTTCATCATCACTAGCCATCAGGGAGATTCAAATTAAAACCACATTGAGATACCACCTCACACCAGTTACAATGGCCAAAATTAGCAAGACAGGAAACAACGTGTGTTGGAGAGGATGTGGAGAAAGAGGAACCCTCTTACACTGTTGTTGGGAATGCAAGTTGGTGCAGCCACTCTGGAGAACAGTGTGGAGATTCCTCAAGAAATTAAAAATAGAGCTTCCCTATGAACCTGTAATTGTGCTACTGGGTATTTACCCCAAAGATACAGATGTGGTGAAAAGAAGGGCTATATGTGCCCCAAAGTTTATGTCAACAATGGCCACAGTCGTCAAACTGTGGAAAGAACTAAGATGCCCTTCAACGGACAAACGGATAAGGAAGATGTGGTCCAAATACACTATGGAGTATTATGCCTCCATCAGAAAAGATGAATACCCAACTTTTGCAGCAACATTGATGGGACTGGAAGAGATTATGCTGAGTGAAATAAGTCAAGCAGAGAGAGTCAATTATCATATGGTTTTACTTATTTGCGGAGCATAACAAATAACACGGAGTACATGGGGAGATGGAGAGGAGAAATGAGTTGAGGGGAATTGGAGGGGGATATGAACCATGAGGGACTATGGACTCTGAAAAACAATCTGAGCGTTCTGTAGGGGTGGAGGGTGGGAGTTTGGGGGAGCCAGGTGGTGAGTATTATGGAGGGCACGCATTGCATGGAGCACTGGGTGTGGTGCAAAAACTATGATTTCTGTTACGCTGAAAAGAAATTAAAAAAAATAAAAGAGTGAAATTAAACCAAGTATGTATTTATTACTTCCCAAGTAACCAATTAGTTATGTCAACTTCATTTTTACTAGGCTGGAATGAAAGAAGAAATGGAGAAAGGTCAGAATATGCAAAGGTAAGATACCTCTTCTTGGAAGCATGGCGTGGGAAATGACATTCCCTTCCAGAAAGAAAGGTCAATAACATGCCCCATGTTAAATAACTCACCTATGGAAGCCATGGATGTTTGGTTCTAAGACTCCAGCCTTTTTCATAGCGACCTGCTATCTTTGTGCCTTCACAAATCAGTCTGATAGCCTTATCAGAATTATTAATTCTAACCATTAATTATTATTAATCATTAATAATCGACAATATTTAAATAATTATATATTTATTTAATAATACTTAATCATTAATTGACTATCATTTAATTACTATTGATTAACAAATAATAATAATTAATTTATATTATTAATAATCGATGATAATAATCTCATCGCTGTGATGATGAGATTATATTTCAAGTATGCAATTCTATGTGTCTATTTATATCTCTGGAAAAGTCTTGCTAAGATTACCTTTTTCTTGTAATAGTGTGCTCTGAGGCCACCGGCATATTTTTAACTGAGAGGCAGAGTTATCTATTTAATTATTTTATCATTGTTTTTGCTCATCTCATTGAATAATAATTAAAATCAATTTACTGGAGTTTCTGTAACATACTCAAACTTATTAAAATGATTGAAGTTATCTGTAATCCTGTAATCACAGTATTCCTTATTCAATAGTTTTTTAGAGTTGCCAATGCTAAAAATTTGGAAGCATGTAAATTTTAAATTTTTAAAAAATATGATTAACATATTTTCTTACAATTACAACACCTAAAACTTTCAAAAGGGTGTTGTACACATAAATTTCATTTAAGCTTCACATTATTCTAGAACATAAGTATTATCGTTCTCTTTGTCAGGGACGGAAACTGAAGTTAAAAGGTTTTAAATGGCTCTCCAGGGTCATAGACTTAAGAAAAGAAATAAGGCTTGAACCTAGAGTGTTATGAATTCTAGGTTAGTATGTGTTTCATGACTGCAAAAGGCAAGGAGAAACTCACACATAATTATTATTGCAAAAAAAATAATAATAGCCACACATTGTCTCAAAGATCATTGAAAACAAGATGAAAGATTGATATGGGCTTTCAATTATTCATGTGAAAAGAAAAAGTTCCAGATATGGATATCTCTATTCTCTATATCACTACACTAGTAGCAATAGAGACAAGAAGATTGCGTCCCTCCGTGAGAGAGGAAGTCCCTCTTGAAAAGGGCTCATCATCCTTGATGGTACTGAATGTGCTTCTCCTCCATCTTTGATGCTTGACCTCTACAGATTTTTTGTTTGTTTATGTAAGGAGATAATAATGGCAATTTTCTTGGGATATGATTGGTAGTTTCTTTTTCATCAAACTTATTTTCTGCAAGTCTCTGTGGAAAGCATGAGGCTATGAAAATTTCTAGAGCCCAGAACAAAAGGTTTAGAGGGATATTTCTCTTTCTTTCCCACCTTTCTCATGGATCTATTCTCCTTTCTCTCTCAATAAGGTCTTCTCTCACTTTCTTCATTGAATGAATAATGAACAAGCCAATGAATAAATGCGACTATAGAATGGAATAGGGAGAAAACAAATAGTAAATAAAGGTATCCTAGAAATGGAGCTGGAATGCTAGGTATTAGGAAGGATGGAAATCTGTACACATATAAATCTTAAATCAGATACATCAATGCAAAGTACTGAAAATCCCCATAAAAAATAATAGCACCAGCAGGAATCATTGCCTTATACATGTATATTTGGATATATATATATATATATATATATATATATATATATATATATATCTCCTTTTAAATATTTTATTTATCCGTTTAACAGAAAGAGACTACAAGTAGGTGGAGAGGCAGGCAGAGAGAGAGGTGGAAGCAGGCTCCCTGCTGAGTAGAGAGCTGATGTGGGGCTTAATCCCAGTACCCTGGGACCATGACTCGAGCCTAAGGCAGAGGCTTTAGCCCACTGAGCCATCCAGGAGCCCCTATTTTATATTTCTATAACTATTTATGGACAGTAGGTAAGCATCTGTGATAAGATACTTTTTTTTTTCAGAGAGGATGGGATGGGAGGGAAGGGTGGAGGGAGAGGGAGGGATCCTGAGGGGGTGTTGACGAGCTATGTCCAGTGCCAAAGCCCCTGGTTGAGGCTCTGTCCATCCTGCAGCTTCCATGAGCAGCCAATGTGCTTTGTAAAGGCCTCTCTTGCTCACACAAGTTCAAGTGGTTCTTGCTGTTGCCACTAAAACTACATCTGGATGAACACTTGTCTTTAACCAACTGACCAGCACTGTCCTTAGAGGCTCCTCCCTGAGGGGATGGGGTTCAGCCAGGAAGAACAGGGAGCAAGCTGAGAGGAGTGGCCTGGCCTGAACCCCTCCGCTGGCCTGGAGCAGGGTCTGGTTGCTCTAGTTAGAATCTGAGTTATGAAGCATGAGGGGCTGGAGTGGCTGGAGCGTGTCACAGATAGGGCATGGGTGAGGTGTGTTCCAGAACATAAGACATGGAAGCTTGTGGGAGAGGACATATGAGGGGTTGTGCGCAGGCTCTTCCATACTCTATGGTGACTCCCAAAAACCCGATGGCATCACTGGTGGCTTGTCCTCCTCATGATTTCAGTTCTCATCTATAGAACCCGGGATCCTTCCTTTCCAAAGCAATGCTTCTCCGTAATAAAGAGGGCATAGAGGAGCCAGCAGCGAGTCCCCCCAAAATGTGGTTAAAGTGTGTTCCAACTATGGAGTATTATGCCTCCATCAGAAAGGATGAATACCCAACTTTTGTAGCAACATGGATGGGACTGGAAGAGATTATGCTGAGTGAAATAAGTCAAGCAGAGAGAGTCAATTATCATATGGTTTCACTTATTTGCAGAGCATAACAAATAACACGGAGGACATGGGGAGGTGGAGAGGAAAAGGGAGTTGAGGGAAATTGGGGAGGGGAGATGAACCATAGAGACTATGGACTCTAAAAAACAACCTGAGGGTTTTCAAGGGGCAGGGGGTGGGAGTTTGGGGGAGCCAGGTGGTGGGTATTATGGAGGGCACGCATTGCATGGAGCACTGGGTGTGGTGTAAAACTATGAATTCTGTTACACTGAAAAGAAATGAAATTTTAAAAAAAAGAAAAGAAAAAAAAAAGAAAGGGGTATAAAAAATAAAGTGTGTTCCAATATTGGTGTTTATAGGAATCATTCCTAAAGAAACAGAGATTTATGGCACAGACATGCTTTTCACTTGCATTATGAGAGTCAAATAATTGGAAATCGTTTAGTTGTTCAACAGATGGCGCTGCTGAGTGCTGTCACTGTGAATGCCCAAAGAGAGAGCAGTAACAGTGCCCCTCCACTGTGAGGACATATGGTTGAACAAGAGCTCAGCCCCGGAAGCTTCCCTGATCTACTCTGCCACACACACAACACG
Source organism: Mellivora capensis (assembly GCA_004024625.1). NCBI lineage: Eukaryota > Metazoa > Chordata > Mammalia > Carnivora > Mustelidae > Mellivora > Mellivora capensis. The sequence continues at coordinate 16,466 of PISX010012473.1, read as the reverse complement.
CACACACACATACATACACACATACACAAATACACTGCACTTACAGGGAAAGGCAGGGAAGAAGGACACTGTGTCTTATGGGTGATTATTTCTTGGTAGAAGGAACGTGCCTTATTTTTTCCATATTTAAATAATTATTTGCTAAATAAACATAGTCTGGATAAAGCCTAAAGAACTATTTGCTTCATTACCTAACTTGTTAGCATAAATTATAATATTTAAGATAAGATTTTAATATTTTATAATATGCCCATTAGAAGAGTTTAAACTGACTATCCAGGAAAATGAAAGAATTGAAAGTTGTCTCATGGACCCAGACATTTCTCTTGTGCTTTATGCTTTTAAAGGCATACTTGTAAAAGGGAACCCTATCACAGATAATGAAAATACTTCATTTTGGGGTTTCCCGTGATCTTTGTTCTTTTAGGATCATTCCTATGTAATAAAATGTTATTTGTGTAAAAAATTTCAAAAATGTGAATCACTTTTATGTTCTGCAGACAGACACAGATGCCCATATTGTAGGATTCCAGGCACATGAAAATCCAAGACAAGGTAAAGTACCAGAGACAGAGAGAAGAGCAGTGGTTTCAGGGACTGGGGTGAGGGAATGAGCAATGACTGATTAGTAGCACAGGTGTCTGTGTGATAGAAATGTTGTAGAAGTAAATGGTTGTGCCAAACTCTGAATGTACCTAATGAGACCTCGATATACCATTGAAAAGGATCTGAGTAAAATTTTATGTAAACCCAAATTCTACTTTATTTAATGAGCAAAATCTATTAAGTCATTATACATATGTATACAAAACACAAATATAAAGAAGGCAATGACAGGGGAGGAGAAGGCATTGTTTATTTTGGGCTGCAGCCTGAACCAGCTAATGGTCAGGGTCTAAGGCTGGTTGCTCCACTGAGGCAGGTGGTGGTTCAGGCTCTTCAGGAACCCCAGGAGCACAGAACCCTGCTGGATCTCCAGGTCAGGCAAAGGGGGCGGTGGCTTGTCCATCTCAGGAGAGTGAATTAAAGCCCTGACTACTACCTGCACTGGCCCCAACAGGGCAAGTGGTGTCACTGCTTTTCTTGACGGGTGAACCACAGCAGCAGGAATCGGGTGGGCCAGGTCAGGCTCCAAAGATGCAGCAGGTGCCAGAGTGGGTGCTGGGACGAGTTCCTGAGATGGATCAGGACCTTGCTCTGGGGCAGGTGCTGTAGCTCCAAGAAGAGAAAGTATCATCAGCATGACTGACTTCTCTTTTGCCTTATAATAAAAGAATCTTTCATGAGTGTTCGGTAGTTCCTCGAGTACAGATCCTTTACCTCTTAGGTTAGGTTTATTCCCAGTTATCTTATAGTCCTTGGTGCTATAGTAAATGGAATCGATTCTCTAATTTCCCTTTCTGTATTTTCATTGTTAGTGTATAAGAAAGTCACTCGAGGAACTACAGAACACTCATGAAAGAAATCAAGGAAGACACAAAAAGATGGAAGACCATTCCATGCTCTTGGATCGGAAGAATAAACATTGTTAAAATGTCTATACTACCTAGAGCAATCTGTACTTTTAATGCCATTCCGATCAAAATTCCACCGGTATTTTTCAAAGAGCTAGAGCAAATAATCCTAAAATTTGTATGGAATTAGAAGAGACCCAGAATTGCTAAGGAAATATTGAAAAACAAAAATAAAACTGACTGGCATCATGGTACCTGATTTCAAGCTTTATTACAAAGCTGTGATCACCAAGACAGCATGGTACTGGCATAAAAACAGACACATAGACCAGTGGAACAGAGTAGAGAGTCCAGATATGGACCCTCAACTCTATGGTCAAATAAACTTAGACAAAGCAGGAAAAAATATACAGTGGAAAAAAGTCTCTTCAATAAATGGTGCTGGGAAAATTGGACAGCTATATGTAGAAGAAGAAAACTCAACCATTCTCTCACACCATGCACAAAGATAAACTCGAAATGGATAAAGGACCTCAACATGAGACAGGAATCCATCAGAATCCTAGAGGAGAACATAGGCAGTAACCACTTTGATATTAGCCACATCAACTTCTTTCAAGATATGTCTCCAAAGACAAAGGAAACAAAAGCAAAAATAAATTTTTGGGACTTCATCAAGATCAAAAGCTTCTGCACAGCAAAGGAAACAGTCAACAAAACAAAGAGGCAACCTACGGAATGGGAGAAGATATTTGCAAATGAAAGTACTGTCCAAAGGTTGATATCTAGGATCTATAAAGAACTTCTCAAACTCAACACACACAGAACAGATAATCATATCAAAAACTGGCCAGAAGATATGAACAGACACTTCTCCAATGAAGACATACAAATGGCTATCAGACACATGAAGAAATATTCATCATCACTAGCCATCAGGGAGATTCAAATTAAAATAACATTGAGATACCACATCACACCAGTTAGAATGGCCAAAATTAGCAAGACAGGAAACAACGTGTGTTGGAGAGGATGTGGAGAAAGGGGAATCCTCTTACACTGTTGGTGGGAATGCAAGTTGGTGCAGCCACTTTGGAGAACAGTGTGGATATTCCTAAAGAAATTAAAAATAGAGCTTCCCTATGACCCTGCAATTGCACTACTGGGTATTTACCCCAAAGTACAGATATGTTGAAAAGAAGGGCCATCTGTACCCCAATGTTTATATCAGCAATGGCCATAGTCACCCAACTGTGGAAAGAACCAAGATGCCCTTCAACAGATGAATGGATAAGGAAGATGCGGTGCATATGCACTATGGAGTTTTATGCCTCTATAAGAAAGGATGAATACCCAACTTTTGTAGGAACATGGACAGGGCTGGAAGCAATTATGCTGAGTGAAATAAGTCAAGCAGAGAGAGTCAATTATCATATGGTTTCACTTATTTCACTTATTCACTTATTTGTGGGATGTCTGCTCCCTTTGCTCTCACTGGGTCTCCTGAGAGCCATCTGAGAACCCAGTGTCCAGGTTCCAACAGAATGTTGTGTGACGGTTCCTAAATCCTCAGTTCAGTGTCCCAGAATTGTGGTAGAGATAGGGCTGGGATGGGCTACGGATGGAGAATGATCCTCTTAGGGGTTCAAGATGTCCTCCATTCCCCTATGCTCTCTCACAGTACTCACGCACCAACCACATCTCCCCAGGACTACTTCCCATTTTCCAGAAGAAGCTCTCAGACCTTTACCCTAAAGCATGAATAACAGATGTGTTTGAAGGTCCAACAGGCCCTCTAATTTACAGTACCTAGCTTGCCTGGTGGAAAGGGAAGGCCCTTCTTTATCAGCTGAAGCTCAATCACATGTTCCACTTCTCCTGGGTTCCACAGGCCTCATCATAGCTGGAGAAAATGCACCCATAACTAGAGGAGGTCAGGGGATACCACGTGAAATGTCCTGTGGATGCTACATCTCATCATCTGACCACCTACTAGTCTGCAGCCCTGGGGTGCTGTCTGTTCTGTGTATGGATCCCTTTCAGCTCCTAGATAAATGCCTCTACTGACTGGGGTTTCCTGAATTCTTGATGAATTAAAAGGCCCCAACCATCCCATTACAGATATGTGAGTCGGTCTGGCCCCTTGCTTGCACCCAGGATCCCCAGAGGGAGTCTCAGATCTCCCTTTCAATGGCAAAACAGCCCAGCACAAGACCATAATTATAGTGAAGGATGAGACAGAGGCTTCATCATGAGTAGCAGGAGAATGCTAAAATCGCCTGACCACAAGGCCATCTAGCAGACTTTTCCATAGGAGCAGGCACCCATGTGTACTTTCCCTATAAGATGCCACTGAGTCCCAGTAATAACTCTGCCCCAGGTAGGAGCAAATTGAGGCTTTGTGAAATTTGGGGACATGCCAAAGTATCACAACCAGGCATTGGTCAAATCACACTTGGCAGTTAGGGACAGGGTGCTCATCTTGCAATAGGATATTTAGCACATCTTGGATGGTGGCAAAGGCTCGGTATGTGCCCAGGAACATGTAGACATACCTAAGATCTCTTCTTATGAAGGCAGGCAGCAGGTGTTTTATTTCTGTCTCCAGTGTGTTGGCCCGGTTGGTCCATAGCACGGAGGTCTCATTCCTCTTGCTGTTTGATCCATTTTTACCCTGAGGTGAATCAGAGGACACACGAGTCAGTGCTATAGCCACCAGGAGAGCCACCAGGAGACTGAATCCCTAGATCTCAGTGACTTGTGGCAAAAGGTGGGACAAGAGAGCCCACAATCCTAAAAAGAATAATGTTTCATTGGGTTAAACATAAGGCTCTTGGTTTGGGTTCAGGTCCAGATCTCAATATCCTGGGACTGAGCTCCTCATAGGGCTGTGTACATGGGGCAGTGTCTGCTTGAGGATTCTGTCTCTTCCTCTGCTTCTCCCCACTCTCCCCCTGCCTCTCTCTCAAATCTGTCAATTAACCAATTAGTAAACCTTTAAGGAAAAAGAAAAAAAAATGTTCTTGGCATTTATAAAAAGAGTTGAAGGAAATTGTGTCTGAACTTGATAGTATCTCAGGTCATTTGTGAGCTGAGTATTGATAGCAACTCCCTGAATGAATGGCATCGATCCTGTGATTTCTGATAACATCCCATTCTTGAGACGAGAACACAGAGATGTTTTAGGTGAGAGGGCTTAGGATATTAGGGCACGGAGGATGTAGGATGCAGTACTGTGTGTTGGCGACAGAAAGGGATCACATCAAAGTCCTGCATCAGTAAAGGGCTCAAAGGCTGTGATAAATGACTGGCCTTCAGGAATGGGGTGCAGTGCAGTGAGGCCCCTGTTCCTGACCCTGCAGGGGCCCCAAAGATGTGTTCCATCAAAACAAAAGGGCAGAGCAATAGACATAGTACCATGGGCCGGAGGTCCCTTTGGATAAAAGTCTCCCAACTCAGCATGATCATTTGCAAGACTTGCAGAACTTGGTGAAGGACTGTTGGGCCAATGGGGACACCCGGGAGCATGATTTAGGAAAATCCATAGCACAGTGCAAAAGGATTATAAATAAATGGGATGAGACATGGTTTAAAGTCTCTTTAATAATATTCCTATAGGGGTGCCTGGGAGGCTCAGTGGGTTAAAGCCTCTGCTTTCAGCTCGGGTCATGATCCCAGGGTCCTGGGATCGAGCCCCACATCGGGCTCTCTGCTCCGTGGAGAGCCTGCTTCCTCCTCTCTCTCCCTGCTTGCCTCTCTTGCCTGCTTGTGGTCTCTGTCTGTCAAATAAATAAATAAAATCTTTAAAAAAATAATATTCCTATAAATATGTGGACAATGACTCTGTTTCTATCCAAGGCATGGGCAGGACCATGAGGGCAAATTTGGGGAAGAGATGGGATGCATTTTCATGTGAATACAGGACCCTAGGAGCTCAGGCTGGCTTCTAGGAAGTGGGGGCCTTTGTGCTGTATCAGTACCCTGGGTGTCAGTTCTCCCTAGCACCTGCACTCACACTGCGCCAGCACTGGATACTGTTGGCAGTCTGAGGCACCTTCTGGTCCTTCAAGGATGTAGAGCAGGGGATCTCATCATTCAGCTTCTGCCCCATCTAATTTGTAGAGTTTTACAGAGGCAGTGCCTGGCAGCCAGGCAGGAGGCCTCAGAGCCCTGTCTGGATGGCTTTGTTGGTCTTCAGATCTAGGGCACTCTATTCCAGACACACCACACCCCAGTACGCACACACTTCCATGAAGGAGAGAAACGTGGCGCAGCTTCAGGGCCTTGGATGTTCTCTGGCCCAGGTAAAATTCACCTCAGGAATCCTCTTTCCATCCTGCCTACCATGACATTGGTGTGAACAAGAAGGGATCACCAGGGTATCCACTGTGCTCAACCTCCCCCAGCCCATGGGTGAGAAACCACACATATCCCTCTTTCCCTAAAACTTAAGAGGAAGGGATGGGGCTGCCATCCCTTGGATCGTTCAGAGGGGTGGGCATCGCCTAGTCTGCTCAGGATTAAGTACCTTGAAGCACCTCCTTACAAATTCCCTAAGGCATTGGGGTCGAGGTTTGAGCCAATGTCTCTAGCATGTAAAAAGCCAATCCCCCTGGGGTTTCTGGGAGCCAGAGCCCCGGGAATTAGGCAAGAAGCAAGAGGACATCTTTCCATATCAGATGTCTCCAACTAAGTAACTCTGATACTGGACTACACTAGAATGTGGTTGCATGGTTGCAGCAGTACCAAGTTCTGTTGGGGTCTGTGGTCAAGGAAGTGACATCACTGCCTCGGATCCCCTACCAGAGTCCACTCCTCCTTTGGCACCTACACAAACAGTGCTCTGGTCTCCCATCTCCTCATACCTTTCTGCATGCAAGGCCACATCTGTAAACAGTGACAACATCACATCCCTCTCCACAGATCCCCAAGGAAGATCTGGGTGCAGCCAGGGCCTCAGCTTGGAAACGCACCTGGTTTCAGGCACAACTCTCTATTCTTACATGTTTTTGACTCTAGATAAGCCATTTTGCCTGACTGGAATGGTCTTCTCTGTAAAATACAGATGATTCTAGCAAGCTCTTCTACTAGATATCCACAGGCATAGGTTGGATAATATCTATGATGTTAGAGGAGCAGTGTCACATGTAGGAAATATCTCCAACCAAATTTCCTTCCACTGGTCAACTTCTTTGAATCTGCTACTAGTCAGATCCCTCCCCACAGTCCCGACTTGTTTGTGTTTTTTGTGTGCACATGCACACTCTCTCCTGTATACACACATGTGTTCATCAGTGCTCACATTCTGGAGTCCCAGAAGATGACAGTCCCACCTACAGAGGGGTGGGCAATAGCTTTCCAAGACCTTAGGCTTCTAATTTTCAATGCAAACCCTAAAGAAGGGACTGGAGCCTTGACCCTTGATGGTCAGAATCCACCCTTACACCTAGAGACTGCCTGTCCTGTGACGCAAGCCATTACCTCCTTTCCAAATGGTGTGATGTTGATAGGGGTCCATTCACTGTGTTTCAGTGACCTGGGGTCCTCCTCATATAAGAACATGGGGAGATGTCGCCTATCTAGGATATCAATGATCAACCTCAGTCCAATATCATTTCCATGTCTATAGCCACTTCCTTCTAGACAACCTTTTCCAGAGCCCCCAGTGAATGACTAGGAACATCCAGGACCCCCCTTTGAGGAAACAGAAAGAGCTGGGTTCATCCCTAGTAATCCTTCCTACCAGCCTGATTCTGGGCAAGGCATGGACCCTGCAGGGATTGTCACCTTCTCCTTTCAGGGGATCTACTGGTTCCCCAACTCCTCTGTATACATCCTTTTTCAACCACCTCCCCTAAGTGTGGTCTGGATTTAGTGATTCACTTCCATTCCACAGAACATGGCAAAATGACCCAAAGGCCCTGCTGAGATATATTTATAAAAGCTCATCGCTCAGCCCCATGTTGACTCTGACACATGTTCTCTCTCAGATACTCACACTGGAGTACAAGCACTTAGTTTGAACCATGACACAGACATATGCATGTGGCCTAGCACTGTGGGTCAACAACAGACAGAGGAACTCAGGCTGTATCTGGCCAATGCCCCTAAGTGAGTCAGGTTCTCAGTGAAGCAGGTCCTCTCTTGGTGTTGTAAAAAGCTCCAACCAGCTGAGCACTGCTGATTACTGATCTCCTGAGACCAAGAGACAGTGTTTGTGGGTTCAGCCACTGAGTGTGGGGAAAAGTGGTTACACAGTCCTGGGAGAAGGGCACTGATATTATCAAACTGCCCTGGGCCGTGGCCCTCCTACCCTCCATCTCTGCTCTCTTCCTCAGCTTCCTCTGGCCACCCTGGCCTCCTTTCTAACCTCCACTCTGGGAACATCAAATTCTGCCTCCAAACGTCTGCTCCAAGGTGCCTTCTGCCAGGCTGAATACACTCATATTTGTGCAGGGCTGTCTCCTTCTTTTCCTGCCACAGGAATACTCAATGTCATCTCAGCATAGCCTTGTCATACCCCTCACATGGGGGAGCTCAGGACTTAGTTGTAGTCCCTTGCTCTTTTCCTATGGAGCGATTGCTCTTTTCATTCACATTTTTGTTTCTTGTTTCTCCATCTTCTCCTCTAGACCCCGATCTCATAGAAGTAGAATCTAGTTGGCTGATAAGCACTGTCACCATCTGAGTTGGCAGTGCCCAGTGCCTGAATGAATGGGAGACAGGATCCATCCCAACACAGAGCAGCTCCATTGTTTGAGCCTCATTCATTTTGCTCATGTTTAAGTCCTTTTGTTTTATTTTCTTATTTTTTCTTAAGTTAACTATGCCTGATGTGGGGCTCAAACTCCTAACCCTGAGATCAAGTATCCTACTGACTGAGGAAGCCAGGTGCCTCTTTGATCATTTTTTAAAGTTTTAGGCTGATAACTATTGAAGTTTACTTGGTGATTTCAACATGTTGTTGGTATATTACATTATGATAAATTATCAGGTAACTCCCCAAATTTTGGTAGCATGTCACCACACATTTCCCCCCATGACTGTGCTGAGGGGCTCTTCAGATAAGGAGACTGAAATCCTTTATGTGGTCTTTCAGGAATGCAGAGTCCCTCCACCATGGGCCTTCTCACTCCCTGGGTTGTCATGCACCTCTGACGCCATCAGAACAAGAGGGAAGATCATAAAGGAACACACACAGGAGGGTGTTTCCAGTCAGGTCAAATGCACACTTTTACGCCCAATATTTTATTTATTTATTTTTTGGATTTTATTTCTTTATTAGAGGGAAAAGAGCACAAGCAGGAGGGGGAGGAGCAGAAAGAGGGGAACCAGAGAGATGCTGAGGTGAGGAGGACAGGGTGGTTCTGATATAGACCTTTGGAGGGAACAGCTTAGCCCCCACAGAGCAAGCCTCCATCAACTGGTAGGCCAGGAGTAATGAGTACTCTCAGATCCCTGTGCCCATGTCCTGCCATCAGAGGAGACCTTCTAAGGATTGCTTCATGACACTCAGAGAATATTGAATGGTGGGAAATTTTTCCTTTATTTAGGAGGGACATGAAAAGTCAATCCTGGTGATGATACTTTTCTCTTCGTGGACCTACAGCACCAGCCCCAGAAGAAGATCCTGAACCACTTCAAGAACTACCTCTAGCTCCCAGTGTGGTGCCTGTGGAAGCTTCAGAGATCGAGTGGCATTGATGGGGATAAGTTGTTCGGATGATATGGCTGTGGATACAGCAGAGGGGAGGCACCTACCTGAAGAAGCCTACTGCAAATTTTTTTATCGACAATCAAGTGCATGATTGAAACACTTAGGAGTCTACTACTGTGGGGGATATTCCTGGCTTAGAAGTGTTCAAGTGGTGAAGCTGGGTGGAATCCCAGGTGTTACTGTATGATCTCAGCATCCCGGGGGTCACAAGAGGAACAAGTGGGGCCTGAATGCTTCAGAGTTCCCAGACATCAGTTAGGGAAAAATGGCTGAAAATCACGAAGCTAGATCCTGGCTTTCTGCTCTCTGTAGCCCTATACTTTGAATCACAGCATGGTAGGGCGTTCACTTTTCTGGGAGGAGTCCAGCAAAATACAGAACCATGGTAAGACCTCCAACACCCCCCCCCAGTAGGGTGTGGTTCTGTGCAACAGGAATTCATAGAAATTGGAATTGGGTCTGACTGGGTGGTTCAGTTGGTCAAGCAACTGCATTCAGCTCAAGTCATGATCCCAGAGTTCCGGGATCAAGTCCCACACCAGGCTCCCAGCTCCATGGGGAGTCAGATTCTTCCACTGACCTTCTCCCCTCTCATTCTATCTCTCTCTCTTTCTCTCAAATAAATAAATAAATGAAATCTTTAAAAACACACAAAAAATTGGATTTGGAACTCAGTCGCATGCCTGAAATAAACATGCCTTTTCACTGGCAGGGTGAACACAGAGTTCTGACCGAAACCGAGGAGTTAAGACTAGTGGATTTTTTTGTTATTTTTTGGGTTTTGTTTTGTTTTGTTGTTGTTGTTGTTGTTGTTTTCCTTCTGTGAGGGCTCACTGAAGAGCTGGGGTGCAAATTTTCATCCCCTGGGTAGAAAGCCAGGTGTCAGTGATATTCAACTCAACCATTGGCGCTGCAAGCCTTCATGGAGTAAAACAGCTCCATATACCGGAATCCAGAGCTGTTTACATGGAGGCCTTTTTCTGCTGCTTAGGAGAGCTACTTTTGCGTTAGTTGAAGTACACTTGAGGATCAGAGCAAGAGATCCCTTCCCTAGAAGACCATCACAAACAACTCACTCCTCTCAAATTTACTGATAATAGAGGGCTGCAAAGCTTCAGAGCTTAGGGAAAACATTAAGTAGCATTCTTTGTATTTTTATTTTGAAGTCTTTTATTTATTTCTCAGGTTGTCTTATTTTTCATCTCTTTTTAAATAATTTTTATTAGACAGAGAGAATATGGGGGTTGTCAGAAGAGATAGAGAATCTTCAAACAGACTCCCTGATGAGCAAAGAGTCCAACTCTGGCAGGATCCCAGGACCCAAAAGTAAAAGACCTGTGCTGAAACTCAACAACTGAGCCACCCACGCTACCCTCCAAGAGGAGCTTTAAATGAGAAGAAATTAAAATTAGATCAACCCTAAGTATGTAAGAATTAAAAGGAAGAGAATCCTAAGTATGTATGAATTAAAAGGAAGAAGTAGGAGAAGGAAGAGAAATAAGAACGACAAGAGCAGAGGAAGAGTAGTCAGGAAGTAATATGAATTTTACTAAAGTGTGGCATGATACAAAACTAGAAAGAAATTACTTTGTTAGTAGTATCTTTGTGGTATGGCCAAATGTGTTTTGTTTTTATTCTACATACTTGAAAAAAAAATCTTCCTATTTTTAAAGCATGCATGAATTATTTCAATTTTATCCTTAATATTGAAAGAAAAGATGTTACATAATTTACTTTTTCAAATGTCTTAAGACTTCTGGCAGGAATTCTCCTCAACCACACTGCATTGCCAAGGGTCTTGGAGGTGATCCTTGACTGTATTCGCGAACATGAACCAATAAGAGTAGGCATTCCTGCATCGAGTTTGTTTCTTCCATTGTCCTTACCACAATGATGAGTACTTATTAATTTAGTTATATACATATTTAATGTCTTTTTCTCTCTCACTTATCAACTCCAAAAGGGCAGTTACCTTGTTGGGGCCGATTCCACGTTAAAACCTGTTAAACCCCTAGGGCCTGCCTGGGCCTACTTAGCCATAGTGACTCCATGTTGCCTAGGTAGACATTTTGTTTTTTAACAAATGCCTCAGCAGTTACTGATATCAGTTCCATATAACTGTTGCTAAAACACACACCTAAAAAAGGCCATTTTGTTTCTATCAGTTCCAGGTAACTGTTACTAAAACACACATCTAAAACAAGGCCAGACAGGTGGAAAAATCCAATCAGCCAAAGCCACATATGTAAAGGTCTGCGGTTGTGCCCTATAAAACTAACCTGTAAGACCAATGGGGGGTCACTCTCTTCAGAGGCGGCCCTGGCCTGTCAGTCTGACTTCTAATGCTTGGCACAGAATAAAGCTTTACATAACTTTCACTTTGTCTCAGCCTCGTTCCCCTGGCCGGGCAGTCTAACTTCCAATGCTTGGCATAGAACAAGGCTTTGCATAACTTTCACTTTGTCTCAGTCTCGTTCCTTTGATAAGGGACCCAAGTAGCATTTTCCTGTTTTATTCACCAATATATAATCAATTGCCTAGCACAATGACACATTAGGTAGGAACTCAATAAATACCTTGGAATGAATAAATATGTAAACCAAGAAAGTGAAATTGTATCAGAGTTTGGACGTATAACTGAAAATCTATAAATACAAAATCAAATTTGATTTATTGGAGCAAATGGTTGCAAGTTTGTCATCACAAAATGGGCCATTAGTGTCCAGATATTTTTTTCTTTTAACTACTCTTTCATTATTATTTTTCACTAAGATTTGCTGTTTCCCAAACTGAAAAATAGCCATGTCATCTGAGAAAAGATTAATTAATTAATTGTTTTTGACGTAGTGTAAACACCAGAACCAGCACAAAGGTGAGGCAATTGATGCATCCAGAGCACACGATGTCAGGAGATATTCATGCCTAGGTTTGCACAAGCCTCACCCATGAACTTTCATGACCCTGAAAGTGAGTGGCTCCTTCAGTTTTGTACCCTAGGGGCCTCACTTGTCATTTTGGTATCTCTGTTAGTTTATCTATTATTTATTCTTTCTATAACTTATCCTTGAAAGAGAAATTAATGCATCTCCAGATTATTTTGGCTAGCCAACAATAGGTTAATGAATGTCCTTCTTTTCATATACAGATTTCTTTCCATCTCTTGACTGCCTGCCAAACCCACATAACAAAACTTCCAGATTGGTGACCACTATTTCCTTTCTCCAATTCCATACTGCTAATTGTGACCAAGCTTACTGGATGCACTAAACATTATTGTTATCCAGCCTTACCTGGTGTGTAATGAGACTTGTTACTCTTTTCTTCTTCATCACTTTGTGCAGGCCAGAGATTACAAATGAAGTGTTGGGTCTCAATGCATAGAGACTTTTCTTTGCCTTCAACATACTTAATGTTAACTACTTCCCAACATTTAAAATTGTCAATTTTACATGAAAATCCAGATGTACAAAATATCAAAAATGAAAAAAATACATTTTAGAAGATTTTACTTTATTTATTTTAGAGAAAGAGGGAGAGGATGTGCATGTGTATGAGTTGGAGAAGGGGCAGTGGGAGAGGAAGAGAAATCTAAAAGGACCCCATGCTGATCAGGCAGCCCCACATAAGTCTTGATCTCAAAACCCTGAGATCATGACCTGAGCCAAAACCAAGAGTTGGATGCTTAATCAACTGAGCCATGCAGGTGCCCCATAAAACGCGTTTTTTTTTTTTTTTAATCTGACAAGAGTCTTTTAACACATGCCTCCAGTCAGCTGGAGCTTTCTAAACATTCAACTTAAATAAATGTCTTTCTTAGAAGCTGCCAATGGGCTTACCACTGATAAAATGTTTCTTCTCAGTTTTCAGTTAATTTCAGACATCTGAATTTTCCACTGATACCTAGCCTTCATATAGGAAAACTCTATTGACAGTGGGATGGAGAGATCCCCCCTTTCTAGCAAATGTAAGTTACTGCTCAGTTCACTCCAGAAAACACAAAATCCCAAACATTTCCATATTATGGTTATAGACACAAACTCGTTAGGCTAAGAAATGTCCCTTTCACATTCCAATCATCCATAGCATTGGTATTTTATTTTATTTTATTTTTAATTTTTTTAGAAAAAATACTGTAGTATCATTAACATACTGTGTTATATTAGTTTCAGGTGTACAATAGACTGACTTGATAATTCTGTACATTACTTGATGCTTATCATGATAAACATAGTCAACATCTGTCACCACACTGCATTGTTAAAATATTATTGAACATATTCCCTATGCTATACTTTACATTTCTGTAACTTATTTTTTTTTATTTTTTATAAACATATTTTTATCCCCAGGGGTACATGTCTGTGAATTGCCAGGTTTACACACTTCACAGCACTAAACATAGCACATACCCTCCCCAATGTCCATTACCCCACCGCCATTTCCCGACTCCCTCCCCCCAGCAACCCTCAATTTGTTTTGTGAGATTAATTGTCACTTATGGTTTGTCTCCATCCCAATCCCATCTTGTTTCTTTTCTTCTTTTTCTACCACCTTAGTCCTCCATGATGCATCTCCACTTCCTCATATCAGGGCTATCATATGATAGTTGTCTTTCTCTGATTGACTTATTTCACTAAGCATGATACCCTCTAGTTCCATCCACGTCATTGCCAATGGCAAGATTTCATTTCTTTTGATGGCTGCATAGTATTCCATTGTGTATATATACCAGTCTTCTTTATCCATTCATCTGTTGTTAGACATCTAGGTTCTTTCCATAGTTTGGCTATTGTAGACATTGCTGCTATAAACATTCGGGTGCACGTGCCCCTTCAGATCACTACGTTTGTATCTTTAGGGTAAATACCCAGTAGTGCAATTGCTGGGTCATAGGGTAGTTCTATTTTCAACTTATTGAGGAACCTCCACGCTGTTTTCCAGAGCGGTTGCACCAGCTTGCATTCCCACCAGCAGAGTAGGAGGGTTCCCCTTTCTCCACATCCTCGCCAGCATCTGTCATTTCCTGACTTGTTAATTTTAGCCATTCTGACTGGTGTGAGGTGATATCTCATTGTAGTTTTAATTTGTATTTCCCTGATGCCGAGTGATGTGGAGCACTTTTTCTTGTGTCTGTTGGCCATCTGGATGTCTTCTTTGCAGAAGTGTCTGTTCATATCCTCTGCCCATTTCTTGATTGGATTATTTGTTCTTTGGGTGTTGAGTTTGATAAGTTCTTTATAGATTTTGGACACTAGCCCTTTATCTGATATGTCGTTTGCAAATATCTTCTCCCATTCTGTCAGTTGTCTTTTGGTTTTGTTGACTGTTTCCTTTGCTGTGCAAAAGCTTTTGATCTTGATGAAATCCCAGTAGTTCGTTTTTGCCCTTATTTCCATTGCCTTTGGCGATGTTGCTAGGAAGATGTTGCTGCAGCTGAGGTCGAAAAGGTTGCTGCCTGCGTTCTCCTCAAGGATTTTGATGGATTCCTTTCTCACATTGAGGTCCTTCATCCACTTTGAATCTATTTTCGTGTGCGGTGTAAGGAAATGGTCCAATTTCATTTGTCCGCAAGTGACTGTCCAATTTTCCCAACACCATTTATTGAAGAGGCTGTCTTTTTTCCATTGGACACTCTTTCCTGCTTTATCGAAGATTAGTTGGCCATAGAGTCGAGGGTCTATTTCTGGGCTCTCTATTCTGTTCCATTGATTTATATGTCTGTTTTTTGTGCCAGTACCATACTGTCTTGAAGATGACAGCTTTGTAATAGAGCTTGAAGTCCGGATTCGTGATGCCACCAACTTTGGCTTTCCTTTTCAATATTCCTTTGGCTATTCGAGGTCTTTTCTGGTTCCATATAAATTTTAGGATTATTTGTTTCATTTCTTTGAAAAAAAAATGGGTGGGATTTTGATATGGATTGCATTAAATGTGTAGATTGCTTTAGGTAGCACAGACATTTTCACAATATTTGTTCTTCCAATCCAGGAGCATGGAACATTTTTCGATTTCTTTGTGCCTTCCTCAATTTCTTTCATGAGTACTTTATAGTTTTCTGAGTATAGATTTTTAGCCTCTTTTGTTAGGTTTATTCCTAAGTATCTTATAGTTTTGGATGCAATTGTAAATGGGATTGCCTCCTTAATTTCTCTTTCTTCTGTCTTGTTGTTGATGTAGAGAAATGCAACTGATTTCTGTGCATTGATATTATATCCTGACACTTTACTAAATTCCTGTACAAGTTCTAGCAGTTTTGGCGTGGAGTCTTTTGGGTTTTCCACATAGAGTATCATATCATCTGCAAAGAGTGAGAGTTTGACTTCTTCTTTGCCAATTTGGATGCCTTTAATTTCTTTTTGTTGTCTGATTGTTGAGGCTTGGACTTCTAGTACTATGTTGAATAGCAGTGGTGATAATGGGCATCCCTGCCGTGTTCCTGACCTTAACGGAAAAGCTTTCAGTTTTTCTCCATTGAGAAGGATATTTGCGGTGGGTTTTTCATAGATGGCTTTGATAATATTGAGGTATATGCCCTCTATCCCAACACTTTGAAGAGTTTTGATCAGGAAGGGATGCTGTATTTTGTGAAATGCTTTTTCAGCATCTATTGAGAGTATCATGTGGTTCTTGTTCTTTCTTTTATTAATGTGTTGTATCACATTGATTGATTTGCGGATGTTGAACCAACCTTGCATCCCTGGAATAAATCCCACTTGGTTGTGGTGAATAATCCTTTTAATGTACTGTTGAATCCTATTGGCTAGTATTTTGGCGAGAATTTTCGCATCTGTGTTCATCAAGGATATTGTTCTGTAATTCTCTTGTTTGATGGGATCCTTGTCTGGTTTTGGGATCAAGGTGATGCTGGCCTCATAAAAGGAGTTTGGAAGTTTTCCTTCCATTTCTATTTTTGGAACAGTTTCAGGAGAATAGGAATTAATTCTTTAAATGTTTGGTAGAATTCCCCTGGGAAGCCATCTGGCCCTGGGCTTTTGTTTGTCTGGAGATTTTTGATGACTGTTTCAATCTCCTTACAGGTTATGGGTCTGTTCAGGTTTTCTATTTCTTCCTGGCTCAGTTGTGATAGTTTATTTGTATCTAGGAATGCATCCATTTCTTCCAGATTGTCAAATTTGTTGGCGTAGAGTTGCTCATAGTATGTTCTTATAATTGTTTGTATTTCTTTGGTGTTGGTTGTGATTTCTTCTCTTTCATTCATGATTTTGTTTATTTGGGTCCTTTCTCTTTTCTTTTTGATAAGTCTGGCCAGGGGTTTATCAATCTTATTAATTCTT